>OVAP01001226.1:11354-25537 GCA_900406295.1 Aurinia saxatilis | reverse complement strand
CGGTTCCGGTTCGGTTCTTCGGTTCCAGTTACTTATGCCCACCCCTACTCAATAGTATCTAGATAGCTTTATTTAGGCTTGTGATATTAGAGTTCTTATGATTTTGATTTATTGTTTCTTGTATTTTTCGATTGGTTCTATTAATTCAGATGATTAAAAAAACATCATTTAATAAATTGTTAATAATATATTTCATTCAATAAGAAGAAAGGAGTTAAAAAATATCCAATAGCATTAAAACATCAATTATATGTTCTCTCTAAGTAAACCACCGTGGCTATTCACAATCTCCACTGTTCTGGCCAAATATTCTGATTAACCACCGAATTCGGTTCGCCGTAACGCTCTTTTCTCTCTCTGTAGAGACTGTTTCCCTTCAATGGATCTGTGTTGGTTTGTTGGCAGTTTTCTCTCTTCGGAACTGTCACATAACTGCTTGAAACAGTGTTGGATTCCACGTTGGCCATGTTCCTCTCATCTTAGGATGTTGTTTCCGTGGAAGAATCCTTTTGTGCTTTGGAAGTGGTTTGTATACATAATCTTCTTCTTCTCTCTAATTGGGAAGATCTCTCAAGTTCTTCGTGGTGTAGTAAGGGTCAGTCACATTCCTCACTGCGTCACTGCAATCTCCGGCGTCGATCTCATGACCACGATCGATGTGAAAAAAGTCAATCCCTATGTACTTGTGAGTGGTGGGGGACAGATCCTCACCACGTTGCTTTGGAAAAAACCTCCATCAAACCACCATGGAAGAAACAATGGGTTGACGACACAGGTTTATTACTCTCTTTGTTGTATAGCATATATGACGATCTTCATATAATCGTCGAGTTATGGCAGTTCCAGATCTTATTATTTGTTAGAGAACCAGTATATTGGGTTCTTAATAAAAAAAAATGTTTCAACATCTATTATGGGATTTGATCAAGATGCTACAAAGGAATGGGTGTTTGGAAGGAGGTAATGCTGATGCCATGGGGAAGATAGTGTTAATGGATTACATAGAAGTGATGCTAAGGTTTATGTTTCTCACAAGGACGATTATGGACTAATTGGTGTTAGATAGTCGTTTTTCCAAAACTAGTTTCAGGCGTAATGGATTTTACTAATACGATTAAGGAAAGTTCTCAAGCAAAAAAATTGTATTACAGCAAGAGAATATCTCAGGAAATATTACCAGTATCTGTATTCGTTAGCAAGTAAGGCTTTTTTGACCAGACTGCATCGTAAATCTTATTTCTTTGTACTGTTTTCAGCAGATGCACATATAGCTGTTTGTGTAATAATTTATTTATGTAGTTTTGAACGACCTTAATGGTGTAACTTCTACTCCCTCTGTTTCTCAAAGAGTGTCGTTTTGACTCTTGGCACACAAATTAATAAAACATATTAAAAGTTCTGTTATGCCCCTAAAAAATAAGTTGACTGTTCGTATTCTTCTTTGTTTTGAGGTTAAATTCGATATTTAGTATTAAAAATTATATTGGAAAATGAAAACGACACTCTTTGTGAAACAAAAAATTAAATCTAAAACGACACTCTTTAAGAAACGGAGGGAGTATATAATTGAATGAAAGTTTAGACGTTAGAAAAAAAAAAAAAAACTTCTAGAACATGAGGAGTACTTAATAAAAACATAAACTTACAAACTATACAAGCTCATATATAACAAAGAAGCCCAAAACCCGAATTCTGTAAACATTAAACGAAGACCGAAAAATAAAACAGTCATTCTTTTTTTATTCCAATAAAACACTCATTCTTTTGGATTTTATTCCAACTAGATGAGTATCTGTGCTACGCGCGTGTGTTTGTATTTGTATTAAATGAACTGTATGTTTTGTATGTGAAATCATAACTATGTGTGACTTTTATTGTGAGTTTTATTTTTTTATTCAAAGATGAGAACAATCTTTTATGTTAACTAGGTGGGTATCCGTGCTACGCATGAGTTTAAATTTGTTTAATTGTTTTTCTAGTTTTATTAACCTTGAAACCATCATTATTTTGTGCCTTATCATCAAATACCTTAAAGTTTAGGATAATTTAAATTAATTATGTTCACCGACCCACTAATATCTATATCCTAATTGTGATTTAATTATGCAGTAATTATTACAGTTCTGATCCTATTAGACATTACTTATTAAAATTATTACTTCTTATTGTTATTTCTTATGTATGTATTATATTTTATATGAAGTCAAAATTATATGTACTGTAACAATAGAGAGGTGCTGAAATTTATAAGTAAAAAAAAAAAAATTAATTTTGTTTTAAAAGTTGGAAAATGGAGAATCTCATTCTTCTTATTTTCCCCTATCATTATGTTCATGACCTAAGCAGAGGCAAAATTTGATTTTAATTGGCAAAATGGGTCATATATCTGTAAATCATGGATCTGGAATACACACACATATATAATTTTGAACCAATTTAAAAAAACCCTGTGCCAAAGGCTATTATTAATGGGATCGCAAGCAATCCAAAATCACTTACAAAGCATGGGCCTTGCAATAGCAAGTTACCCAAGACAAGGATAATAAATTAAAACAAAGAAGGATAGAAACAAGTCATAGGACTTGTGAACTCTGAACCAATCAAGCAATATTTATCAAAATTGTTACTTCTTATCATGTATTATATTTATATAAATTCAAAATTATATATCATGTAACAACGGAGAGTTGCTGAATTTAATAGTAAAAATAATATTAATAACTTAAACTTTGTTTAGAAAGTTGGGTAATGGAACATCGGAACATGAAAAATCTCCTACTTTTTGTTTTTCCTTTCGCTTTGTTCATGACCCCCAAAGAGAGGACAAACTCATTTTTTAATTTGACGAAATGGGTCATATCATATGGATGTAGATCATGGATCACTGAAAAAACACACACACAAAATATATATATATATATATAGTTTAATTTATTTATTTGTCATTAATTAATTAAGTTGTCATTAATTTAAGAAAAGGACATGTGTCATTCTTATAGAGAACCACATGGAGAGAGTTCATTCTCTTTTATATATTAGACATATTTGTGTGTAGTGTTTATATCGAGTGGTAGTGTTCTCGTTTAAATTTGTGTTATTTTAGTATTTTATGATGTACTTCTAACCATTTTTTTGGTAATCCTACTTCGTAGTGAGTGTTAAAGGATTGCATAGAGTATCTTTCATGGAACTAGTGAATTCCTGATTCAATAGTCGAATGCAATTTTCCATAAGAGTTTGTCTAGAAATGGAAAAGAAAACAATATTAATACTCTGCAACCTACTTGACTATCCATTAATTATGCCCCATTGCCACGACTTGTAGTATAAAATAAACGTGTCCTACAGGATAGGATGCCTTTTGAGTTAGGCTTGACTCACAATCACGACCATTAATTATGCCCCATTGCACACGAGTTGTAGTATAAAATAAACGTGTCCTACAGGATAGGATGCCTTTGTGTTAGGCTTGACTCACACATCACGACCATCATTGTGAATGTTTTGAATCCCTTCCTCCATGGTGTTTCCATCAGTACAAGAGTAGCTGTATGCTAAGACCGGCTATGGGTTTACAACAACGTAATCAGAGAAATGAAGGCCTTTTAAAAAAAAATTAGCGAACCAAAAATTTAAACAAAACTATCAGTATTCCCATTCTCATCATTTTACATACTCTGCTTCGTATAGCTGCGTATACCGCCATGTATACTTCCGTGCTAATTCTTCTGACTCCAAAAAATATTATGCAACAGTAAAACTTATGCATCATGCAACTTTTTTTTAATTAAAAAGGCTAGAACAATTCATGCTTGTCATATCACCGAGTACACAGTTTTTTTTTTGTGAATTTCTAAAACTTTGGCCTAGATTTATGAAATTCAATCGTTCCTTTACCATTCTAGCTAACACTTTTACCTAGTTAAGATCAGATCACCTAGCCAACGGTTTACTCCTTTAAGGTTAACAAGAAGAAACTCTTTTCCATTTGTTGCTTCCTTCTTCACCGAGAAGAATCCTTTTAGTGAGCTCTCCAAGTATTTCAAAAACCATTGGCTGGAGATTCGGACAATCTCATCCGCTAGACTCGCCAACTCATTCAGCCCGCTTTTACCTCCTATGATACTTCTGTCTGAAACAGAACGATGATTCATTGTAGAGGGATGTGACGCACCCTTGTTAGCTGGATTTCTTGGACTTGTTTATTCAAAAAAAAAAAGATTTGCTGTCTCCTTCGGATTCAAATTCTCAAATGAGTTCTGTATAACAATGTAATGATGATGCTCTTGGTCAGGAGCAACACCGTCTTGCTTTTCCGATTCTTTGAATAGGTTGAACTGAGATAAACCAGTCACTACCGCAGTTTGAACCCAAGATGTTGCATTCTTATTAGCTACTGATCTACAAGAGCCATTGTTTCTACTTTGAGTAAGCAACAGATGGAACGCTTTGCCTATATTATGTGTACTGCGGTAGATGTCCAAGAACTGGCGCACACATCTTGCCCTGCACATAAGTTCTCATAAGAATCACACATCTCGCAAAACTGAGAATGAAATTGATAAAAAAGTATATCAGATTCGAATTGAATGATTCAAGCGATGAAATTTATTTGATCCACCAGATGAGTTAAAATAGTGATGGGACAGGTGTCATTTTTATAGGAAGTCACGTGTCACTAAGCTGGAGAGTAACCCTTATCTTTTATATACTCCCTCCGTTTCTCAAAGAGTGTCGTTTTAGAAAAAAAATTTTGTTTCACAAAGAGTGTCGTTTTACATTTTCAATGTAATTTATTAGCTCAATTTCTAGATTTACCCTTTGCCCAAAGCTCATTCTCTTCATCATCATTTAATTAATGTTATAATAAATATGGGTAGATTTGTCTAATTACAACTTTTCTTAATTTGTGTGAAATTTGGTAGAACGACACTCTTTGTGAAACAGAGGGAGTAGTAGATTTCTCATCAAACACTCATGAGACAGTTACAAACAACAATCATTATCTCTGTCTGTTTTGACTTGAGGTATTGTAAATAATGGAACACTTACAAGTTACAATCTCTCTGCTGCAAGTAGACTTGAGAAGTTCCTTGCAGGTATGGTAATCTACAGGCTTCAAAGATTGATTCTTCTATGCACTGGAGAACTATAATATAACACAAGAAACCATACTGAAAAGCAGAATAAAACAAAAATAAATGAAATGCAAGAAAGTAGAAACATAATGAATCAGAATTACCTCAGCAACTGAATCTGTAGTGATGAAACCATTGTTAACACCTCCAAGCAACGAACATTCTGCTGCTCACGATTTTGTGTAAACAACAAATTAAACAATAAAACCCAAATACACACACACACACACACACACACAAAATGAGCATTATGAATTGAAAGCATTCATCATCAACAAGAAACAACCAAGATGTTATTCTCTTAATCCTAAATTCTCCATCAAGAACCAAACCCATCATTATAAATTCCTAAGAGTTCCTCGGAATCAATGGTGAGTTAAATTGCGATACAATACAACCTAAACGCTAAAACTTTATTGATTATAATAAAACCCATTATATATGAAGACGGATCACTTACCACGAAGAGTCTGGGAGCTCAAGCTGCAGCCGTTTCTGCAATTACAAGTTTCGATCTTTAAGTCAAAAGTGAAATAAATCAGAGACAGAGAGATATCAAATCCAAAGATTGTAACCAATTTTATTCTCCATATCATACACCTGGAAGTCAAAATAGCTCACAGTAAGTGTATTAAAGCAACAGAATTGCAGTAAGAAAAGTTCCTATCAGAGATAGAGAATGGCAAACAAAGCAAACTAACCAGTCTGCAATGGAAATCAGCAACTTAAGAAAATCTTCTTAAAACATGAATGCACAAAAGAACACTGAACAAACCTTCTTTGAACTTTGAGAGATTAATCTGAGAGATAGTGGCTTTCTTTGACACAGAGTCTGCTATTGTTATTCTGCTGAAAGACAATCTCAAGCTTCCCTTTCACTAATGCCAAATCATTGTTTAGGAGCCCAGATACGATGCATAGCAATGATGTCTGGCCTATCTCATTACATAAGAAAGCTCAGTACAGGTTATTGCTTTCAAACTCCCAGAAACAGAAATGAATTCACAAGTTAAATAACTGTATAAAATCCAGCATTTCGATCAAATCAGAAAGAGGGAAAGGCAGAAACCTTCATATTAGTTGTCTTACAAGATGCTCCATAGCCAAATGTCACATCACAGATTTTCTCCTAAACAATGTAAAAGCAGAAGATTAACTTTCTCAAAAACTCGTAAACTCTAATTCCTAATAATCCAAACCAAAAAAACACTACAAACCTCAAAGTAATACCCTTCTTCAGTGGAGTAGTACCTCTGCATAGATAGCATAAGTACTGTTCAGATTACCAAATGACGGAAAACACTGCAAGGTGAATGCAAAGAGATTTTGGAATAAGAAGGGGATAAACCTACTGCAACATAAGATTGCATTCTGGGTCTCTGGTTACACTCCGTGCAATGAGAGTAGATCCTCTATTAGCTAAGCCTGATTCCACCTCCAATCTCTAATGAGTAAAATGAACCAAAAGTCTTGAAAACTTGTACCGCATAGAAGGCAAAAGAAGGCGTGACCAAAAAAAAGAAGGCAAAAGAAGGATACTTCTTAGGCTTTAAAAGAGCTCCAAAAATCTCAGAGGCCTCAGCACCAAAAAGAACCTTCCGAAACCTGTGAAATCTAACACTCTCCAGTGCCCACTGTATAACCAGTAGTTTAGCATCAAGAAGAGAATTAGAACCTGAGAAAGCACGTCTACTATGAAGTAAGACCCTGCCTTTGTGATCTCTTAAACACCCAGGAACCTCCACACAGCTGTGTCCGTTTGTCCCAAGAGACACCTATGTACATTTACTCCATGATGGAGCTGGTGGTTTCCATCCGTTTCTTCGACATAGATGTTCCTGTAAATCCTTTTGCCGCCAATCTTCACCTATATCCTGAGCTAGACACCAAATGTCACAATCATTCCTGATCTTAGTAATTGTCTCCCAACCAGAAAACCTTTTACCCTCTAGAGCTAGCTTATTTCTATTCTTCCAAATTATCCACAAACGCCAAGGGAATAGTCGGGATAAATGCTTTGGGGTATTGTTCTGTTTTGGAAGGGATAAAAATTAATGAATGTTGACATACAAAGAGGTCGGATGGAGATGGAATGCCAGAAAATGCCCATATCAATCTAGCAGCTGGACAGATGAAAAGGGCATGGTTTATGTTTTCCATATAAAACCCACACGCTTGGCATTGTCCATCAATTTTAACTCCTTTCTTCTGCAAATTCTCAGTGACGGGCAATATATCTGATAATGCTCATCTTAGAAGAGGTTTTGAGTGACCAAACCTGCTGCTTAAAACGATTCAGTGTTGGATGCATAGTGGCTTGATGGATTTCTTCCTCATTAAGAATTGAATCTGCAATCACATACCCTGACTTAACCGTGTATTCTCCAGAATGAGTATGCTTCCATGTCCAAAAATCGTGTCTAGAAGGAATAGGCTTAATCTTCAGAATCAACTCAACATCTCTATGATAAAATTCTAAATTCAGAAGCCCTAAGTTCCAACTTTGAGTTTCTTGATCAATGAGATCACTAACTAACAACAGTTTTTTATACTTGTCAGGCTATGCTATCTAAGATTACCATCCATTGACCATTCATCCAAATAGACGCTAATTGTTTTTCAATCTACAACAGTTTTTACTAGACCCTCCTTTAATAAGTCTCAACCAAATAGAGGGCTTGTCCAACCGAAAGAAGGACTAGAATATAATGCTGCTTCAAAAAATTATGACTCTGGAAAGTATCTAAATTTCAACAGTCTAGCAAGAATACTACCTGGATTTTCAACTTCCACTTCCACGCACAGCTAGATCAAAAACGAATCCTCAAGATCAATGGCTACCGTGCTCCTTAGCATGCTGCTGGTGCTCGAGATGGCGATGCTCATTAGAGAGAGCGACAAGGTAACAGAACGCCATGCCTCTGAAACAGATATGAAGGAGAGGATCAACGGAGCTTGTCTGGATGTATTTGTAGCTGTAGTTCTCGAGACCTCTCTTCGCAGAAGCCTTCACGGTCTCAGTTGAAAACGTCAATTTGAAATACCCAGGAAGCTCCGTCACCCTCTTCCCTTTGATCTCACTGTAAACCCTTCTCATCTCCATTGGAGATCTTCTTCTTCTTCTTTGGTCTGGATTTGGATTGAGAAATGACTTTTGGAACCTGAAACAAAAAATAAAATAGACAAAGGGCAATTTCTTATCATAAGATTCTTATCATAAGACTGAAAGAGCAAACTCATTTTATTAGAACACGCAAAAGATTACAAATTTACAATACAAAACCCCAAACAATACAAGACCTATATATACTAGTTTCTTCACGCGTTGCTGATATTCTTCAGGCATTATTCCTCCTCTTGATCTTCTCACCTTCGTTTATTACCAGCCAATGCTTTTTACTAGAGTTACTAAACTAAGGAATTCCTACAGGAAGGACAGGTAGGGGAATTCATTCGCCTAATACAATGCCAGTGGAACGCGTGTCCACACACTGTATTAGCGAGAGGAATTTCATTGTCAAAAGGATCAGAGCAGAATATGCATTCATCTTCTCCATAGATGAATGCAAAATCCTGCTTTGCAACAGAAGAAACTATAGGAGGCTCTACAAGCTCGACTACAGGGAGCTCTACAAGCTCAATCCCGCCTGATTCCATATCAGGCGGGTCCATTCTATTGAGCATTGCATTGATCCGCCTCCAATCCCTAATAAGCCGGTAGAAAACGTAACCGACACCTAATAGTCCAAACACTAAAAGTGTTAGAGAACCAATCCCTTCTAGTGTTTCTTGGGGGAGCCTACCCTTGGTTGGTGTTTGTGTAGATGACATCTTTTAAAACAAAAACAAAAAAACAGAGAAACAATCGTAGAGGATGAGGAGAGCAAGAATTCTTGGATTTCGCGAAGTCGTATTTCTGAGAGTAGAAATGTGGGATGGAGAAGGAAGAGAAAGAATCAGAATTTTTCAGTAATCAGGTGTGATATCACAATGTAAGAATTAGGAAAATAGTTGGAAAAGGGCTGTATTTTTTGAGAAACGAAAACGCGCCAAACAGAGAAGTGAAAAGATTTAAGGTAATAGAACCATAACTACTCTTCTAATACATCTAAACAAACTGGTCCCGACCCTTAAAATTTCTAACTCAGTAACATTAACGTTTTCGTTTGATTACTCAAACATTCACATCAGAAAAACAAAAAAAATTTGTATTTACGAAATTCCACAACGATAAAGAGAGACGGTACCTGAAATTTCGATAAGCGGTGGTCCAATTCATCGGCGAAATTCGACTCGATGGAGAACAATAAAACATTCATCGATAAGCGGTGGTCCAATTCATCGGCGAAATTTGACTCGACGGAGAACAATAAAGCATCCCTCGAATTGGCTTGAGAGGAAAAAGAAAAAGAAAGCGATATCGTGTTTCGAGAAGGCATTTGGTCGGATTGAACGAAGATTTGCGATGGAAGAGTTCCGTCGTATTAGGGTTTCACATCGTCGAGAGAGAGATAAAGTTCCGTCGTGAAAATAGGATTCGGGATTGTGTCAACAATAGGTTGAGTCAACTTCTAAATGGGCCTGATGGGCCTTGAAGAGGGAAAATGCAGCTGTTTAGAGAATTAAAACCCCCAGAAACGTGTCATATACCTATTGCTTCTCTTTTTCTAGATGCAGAGGCAGAGCAAGATTGTTGAGGTTAGTAGTGTGGAAGATAGGGAAGAGAGTGTCACCAATGAGACAACGTTGGGGATATTGGTTTGATAAGAAAGGTGATTTCTTGAGGAGAGATAGGATGTTTAAGTCGAATATTCCCATGTTGCATGATCCTAATGGTGTTGGGATTAGTGCCTCTACTGTAGAGGTGATATGGTTCTGTAGAAATGGTGGTTGAATGAGACTCTTTTATGGGGAAGAACCCTTTTGAGTGTTGTACAGAATAAGTAGGTAAATGAGATCAAGAGTATTGAGATGAAAGAAGAGAAGAGTGTGGAAGTTGAGGGGAAGGTTGATGAGGTTTTTGGAGTATTTGTATGCAGATGGAACTAGATGGGGGTATTACCCTGGATTGGAAACGAGTTTATATTTTTCGGATTTTATCGATTCCTTCTTTAGGAAGGAGAGACTGTTTATGGTTTGGAATTCACCTGGGTGGATGTTTAGTGTTAGGCAGCCTGAGAGCTTACTTTCTCAGCATCCAGATGCTTGTGTTGTGGTTTTTTCAGAGACAGTCGAGCTTGATTTCTTCAGAAACAACTTTGTGAAAGACGGGTAAGTGACTGAAACTAACGCTTTTGCCTCTATACTCTTCCTTTAAGCAAACGTCTATGCACTCTATACTCTTCCCTTTAGCTACTAATCGCTTCATTGATTCATTTCTCTGTGTTTCTTTTGTCAAGTCTCACATCCGTTCTCATATGCTCTCCACTCTAGAGAGTAGAAGTTTATCAGATCCAGATTTTGCTCTTGCCAAGGTGACAATGTTTTCTCCATGTGTCACTTTGCTCTAACAATATATCTTGGTTAGTAGTTTTCACAAATCGGAAAGACACTTGTTTCCAGAACTCAAGGAACCAAAGTAATGTTTCTCTCTCATTTTCTACACTTAGCTCTCTTACAAGCTTATTATTACTATTGTGTTATTACCTTAGTGAAATGTTATGCGCTTGATATTAGTGTAAGCTTGATGCTGTGTTAGCTTAGTGCAATCCCAAATGGTTCTTTGATTGATGTTGTATAGTGTAGTAACTGCAAATTGTATGTTCAAGAGTTTAATGTTGTTGTTTATGGTATATGCTTACTTTGAGACTGATGGTCATGTAAACACAATTCTTACCTTTGTGTTTGATTCTTGGTTGTCTTTATTTGATTCACAAAATGGAGTTGAAATCTTTGTATCTTTTACTCACTTGTGTTTTTGTGCATTCCTCAGATCGGCAGGAAGATGAGGGATATTGTGATCAAGGAAACTTCATCGTGTGACCTCAAGGAGCTTGTTGCCAAGTTCATTCCCGAAGCTATTGGCAGAGATATCGAAAAGGCAACTCAAAACATCTACCGTCTTCAGAAGGTTTTCATCCATAAAGTCAAGATCCTCAAGGCACCCAAATTCGACCTTGGAAAGCTCATGGAGGTAATGAAAAAGAACCTTAACCCATTGTTTTGATTCTATGATCATCATCTGAAATATATGCTAATCGCACCTGTGTGTTTTAATTTGTATAGGGACTACAGTGAGGATGTTGGTGTTAAGGTAGACAGGCCTGCCGATGAGGCAGTGGTCGAGGAACCTACTGAAATTGTCGGAGCTTAAGAGAGGTTTTTGAAGAAATGTTAAATTTGAGAGATCGGCTTTTCTTCTAAACTTTTTAGTTTTAAATGCTGTCTTCTCCCTCTTTGATCCCCCAGTTTTTTTTTTTTTTTTTTGTGTGTTGTATTTTTATCACTTTTCTCAGTATAAACTTGCGAGTTTTGGATAATTTATGAAACACCCTTTTATCTTGTTAGTGTTAGAGTTCTGCAGAAAAACAAAAGTTTGTCACATACATCGTGAATAATTTTATCATAACAATTCTATTTGGAAAACGTTTAAAATATGCTTCATTCACCGGCACAAATACATACTTCGATCAAATTTACATAAAATTATAAAGTTGCCACCAATGCCAATAGGTAGCTGCTAGTAAGAATCTGCTTAGTAGCAAAAACCGTAAAAGGAAAGAGACGAGCATAAACATCATTACAAATCAATAAATCATTATTCACTGAAAATATACACTACCAAAGAGCAGAGCAAAACTGATATTCACATTTACATTCCAAGCAAAAACCTACCAAACTAGAACATACTTAGCGATGTAGAGAGACCTAAGCTTTCCTCGCTGATTGTAACCCGCATTAATATATACCACGTGACGATACTGGACCTGCTCTGAGAGTAAAAATGTGGACAATATTTAGAGAATTCAGTACTAGAATGAAAAGGCACTGATATTTGAAAGCTTACCGTTTGAGTGACCAAAAGTGTTTACGCATCCTTTTTACATAATGAAAAGGCATTGATATTGGACATGCTTAGTTGTAGCGAGACAGTTCAAACCGAGAATTTAGAACATAAGCTGTAGCATCTCAAAACTATCACCTCCAATGCATATATCAGGAGTTTCTGCAAGGGTTTCGATCTTTTTGTCATTGTACGGTATGATCTCCCTCTCATCAGGTGACATCCATTTGTATTCCACCAGTCTTTGATGCGCCTATAATTAAAACTGGGTTCGATACAATGTGCACTTACAAACTGTTAAAGCCTGATCACCTGTTATCATCACCAAATCATGAGATGCATTCTTCAACTCTAAAAGAACGCTCGCTGAATCTGTCCTAATGGGGCAGTTGGAAGAACCAGCAAAAGAAAGCTCACTCTCAATAGCATCTCTGTCCATGTCTCTAGCTTCACTAACCAAACCCATCTGTGTTTTTCTTCAAACCTGTATTTATTGTCAAAGAGTCAGCCACAATAATTAGAGTAAGAGATACAAAGCCAAAGGAGATAAGAGAAATAGAGTAGATACCCTGCAAAACTCCATTCATGAGTTCATTGGAGGAAGCCTTGGAGTTAATCAAGAGGACCAAGGCTTGTGCATTAGAGAAAACCTTCAGAGACGAGCCATCTTGATACAGCAATTAAGACCTATTAAAGACACTCCATCCCATTCCACAAAGCAAACATTTTAGGGGGTCGGAGCTTGTTATTAGGGGCTCTGCATGCAACTGAAGATTTTCTCATTTCCGAGCATCTTTAAGACTCTTGGTGAACATCTTTAAGTTCAGAAAAGGATCTTGGCTCAAAAGTATAATGCTCATTTTAGTAAAGGGTGTGGATCATCAGTTTTTTTCTGAGGGATTGAGGAGGAGGTGCTATTAAAACTTTTGTTTTGTTAGCACGTCGAGTGTTATAAAAGCTGGCAGCAACATTATATGAATGTTTTGAGCTCTTCAAATGTTATTAAGACGTTTGCTTGGTTCTGTTCGAGAATGCGAGTTGATTGAATGTTGTTTCTGTGAGAGTGATTCTAACCGAGTTACTATTCATTCCACAACAGAGATATTTGCTGTTTTCACCATTCCCGAATCATGGTTATCGATAAGCTACAAGACACTAAAGCAGAGGGCAGGGGATGTTTCATTAGTTGTACTACGTTGGCATGAGCTGCAAGAAATATATACTTAATGTTCCAAAACAAAAGATGAATATATACTTAAATCTTTCTTTCTTTTACACTCAGCCGAAGAAGCAGGAGAAGACAGTTCAAGACTCAACGAATAGGGACTTTGATCCAACCATTGGCGAAAGCAATGGCTAAGATGACGAACGGAGTTGACATACCGAAGATGATAATGTAAGGGAGTGGTGTCTTCATCGGATTCTCCCCTTCTCTTTCTCCAGCAGTTTGCCAATACCTGAATTAGTGACACAAATCAATTGCTTCAATCACATCTTTTAAAAATCATCACAACTTGAAAGGTAAACAGAAAACTAACTGTTCAGGTTCTTCCTCTTTGGTTATGAATTTCTTCTTATCTTTAGGCTTCACTTCTCCATCTCCTCCACCTTAAGAAAGAAAGACGCAATAGTAGTATAAGCTACAAATCAAAAACCTTACAGGGAATTCAAAAGAGTACCTAATTTGGCGTGAATCTTGAATTTTGTAAACCGTATACGAGATGGTGGTGGAGAGTGGAAGTGAGGCAAAGCAATAAACGATGAATACGAGGTTGTGGAAGCATTAGTTTTGTAGATTTGAGATGATGAAATGCAGATTTTGGCTGCCATGTCCAACAACGATATGATTTTTTTTTTGGTAATTGACTTATGTTATATGGTGGTCAGAGATATATGTGGCATGAAGAGACACAACCTTATCTTCTTACCTCTGAAAATGACCATTCAAGCCTTTAAAAATGATGTGGCAAACACAATTGTAACGGTTTTATAAAACCGTTATGAGTCTCTGAGAATTGATTTGCAAGCGCCATGAGATGTCC
>OVAP01001226.1:0-11090 GCA_900406295.1 Aurinia saxatilis | reverse complement strand
CTTTTGTTCTATTTCTCAAAAGATATTTGAAATTCGATTCTATGATCCCAATACCTTTTGCGTTTCGAATTTGGACTCTTCCTGAACGTGTAAACCTTTTCGATACAACAAAGATAATGGCCTATAAATTATTACATGGAATAGATTCTTGAAATGTACAATCTAGATGAGATGTTTTTTCAACAGTTAGCAATGTAGATATCATTAAAGTCTCAAAGAAGAAACCTTCAGGCAAAATAGAATGTCACGTCACATATGGATTCTTTATGCTTGAAAATTTTACAAAAAATGAGAATCATGTCTGTCTCACCGAGTCACTCACTCGAGTATCTTTCTTTTTTTCACGTCTGCAACAAAGAAAGAGATTCTCATTGGATATATTAACAAGTCACAAGACTCACACACAATCCACATAAATTTTGGACACTAAAGCTTCCATGGAGAATGATGATCGGTCAGGTCTCCAACCTGAGGTCTCCACCGTCTCATCCCATGACGGACTCTCTTTTTGGCAGTACATGGTCGCCGGTTCCATCGCGGGCTCGGTCGAGCACATGGCCATGTTCCCTGTGGACACTCTTAAGACCCGCATGCAAGCCATAACTAACGGGTCTGGTCACGGGTTAGGTTCGCTCAAGGCCCGACCTATTGGAGTTCGAGAAGTTCTTGTCAAGATTCTGAGGAGTGAAGGTCCAGCAGGACTTTACGGTGGTGTCACAGCCATGGGTCTTGGTGCTGGCCCTGCACACGCTGTGTACTTCTCTGTTTATGAGCTCTGCAAACGAGCCATGACTTCCAGGAGATCCAACCCCAACAACCATGTGGCTCACGCAGTGTCGGGGATCGTAGCCACTGTGGCTAGTGACGCGGTGATAAACCCTATGGACGTCGTGAAACAGAGGCTTCAACTCAAGGGGAGTCCATATAAAGGAGTTGGAGACTGTGTGAAGCGAGTGCTGATGGAGGAAGGGACATGGGCGTTTTACTCCTCCTACAGAACCACAGTCATCATGAACGCTCCTTTCACGGCCGTCCACTTCACGACCTATGAGGCGGCTAAGAGAGCTCTCTCTGAGATATCCCCCGAGAAGGCTGATGATGGAAAGGTTGTGGTTCACGCGACGGCTGGTGCGGCTGCAGGGGCTTTGGCTGCGGTTGTTACTACACCACTCGATGTTGTCAAGACGAGACTTCAGTGTCAAGTGAGTAACTTGAAAAATACTTGGTTTGGTTTCTAAGTCCAAGTGCCTAAGTTTAACAAGTGCGTTGTTTGGTTCTGGCAGGGAGTTTGTGGTTGCTACAGATACGCAACCAGCTCGATAGGGAACGTGATAGAGAGTGTGGTGAAGAGAGATGGGTATGGAGGGCTAATGACTGGATGGGTTCCAAGGATGTTGTTCCATGCTCCTGCTGCTGCTATTTGCTGGTCCACTTATGAAGCTTCCAAATCCTTCTTTCAAACTACTCCATGACCAACACAAACTTTATCGTCACTCTCTTCTCACACAACCTACTAGCTCTCTACTTATTGTATCTATTTACCAACCGGTCAAAAGGTTATAGCTGTATTGATGCTACTACGACTCTTTATATACTCCTACTTCATGGTAGACTTTCATGGACTGATTTTTTACCGCATTGGTCAAAATCGGAGGACCTGGATTGCCTTGCTCGCTTCGGCGACCAATCATATCCAAAACTAAACCGAGATAACTTACCCAAAATCAAAAAACAAATCCTAATGGCTAATACTGATAACATAGACTTGCTTATTCGACAGTGAATCCAAAAAAAAAATTGAACACACCTATCTGTGCAACATTCAAGTACCAACATTCTTTATACGTTAAGTAAAAGTTTGCTTCATCAGATTTAGTTTGGCACAAGGAGTAAAGCACACATACAAAAACTTACTTGGACAGTATTTTTTTATTTGTACCATAAATGATCCGTAAGTTAGAACTTATCAACACCGACACCAGGCCTTATTACCTCATAAGCATCTCTGCTCCTGCTTTTCTTCATTCCAGCCGTAAAATATACCTTTGAAGGATCTGCTGAGATACAAGTCACTTTCACCCAAATCATCACCTTTGTTTTCAATCCTTCCACTTCCGCTAGCTTCCCTTTCTCAAGGTAACCAGTTACCGTAGTTGAGAACCGCAGGACAGATGAATCCCTATACCCAACCTCACAGGTCTCGGGGATGAAGACAGTCAACTTACGAGTCTCTTCATTGAACTCATAGTTTGTGGCATCCTGTGGAAAGATCCCAACTGGCAAACCAAATTCCTTTAGCAACTCAGGCAATGGCTTCTGCATTTTCCCTATTCAGAACAACAATGATGCAACATTTAATTGTCGGATAATCCATTCATACACAAGAAAAAGAAAACGAAAAACAGTATTATCAGGTTTTCGTAATTTGGTTGAATAGATACTACGAGAACTGAAGGATTTACAAATAGTACAGGATTATACTGCACATGTGTCCACCATGTCTATCAAGATGATGTTTGGAACAAACATTAAAGAAACACCAAATCGAAATGACTCTCATCAGAAGAATCTTAAATTTCAATAACTTCCAGAGAGCAAAAGACCAAAGTAGGAAAAGGCATGATTATTCGTCAGATAGGAGCTCTCAATAAATATCACTACCACCGGAAGTGAGCGAAAGCTCAAGTATGCAGACTAACAAAAGATAAGAAAATCATGAAACCAGAAGTAAAAGAAGCTATAAAACCTTTGAGTTTGTTGACCAACCACTTGGTACCTCCTTCGATACTGCTAGACAATGACTGCAAGTAAAAATATCCAAGTATCATCAGCCTCAGGACACTTAGAGATTGAAAAGCAAACAGCTTTATCATGATATATGTTACCATACATACAAATTGTAACATTAACAGTTACAAATGAAATTCAAAACCAAACAGCATCGCTGCATCACTCAAAGAATCTTCCACTAAAAGAGAGCAATCCCAAAAATATAATGAAGGATTCAATTAAGCAACAAAATTATAAAAAAATTCCATTATAGCACAAAATTTTCATCATCTAACTCCAAAACATAACACAAACCATGTTGCTAGCTAAACATAGTTCTTCACAACAACAATCATTAAAAGGAAGAGTTTTAACTTAAAACCATGAAATCAAGCCCTAAACCAAACACGGGTTGAGATTTTCAGGCAGATGGTTTGCGTCGGAAACTGGAACATGATCAAAATGGTAAAGACATAACTGTAAAAAGCAACAAATAAAGAAAGGGAGATTGGAAGGTTTACATTGAAATCATCACCGACGGAATTGAACTCTTTGTTTGCTCTTTTCCCTAACCAATAAGACCCAACCTTGTTCATTATCTGATCCATCTCTCCTTAAAGCTAAACCCTTTGAAACAGATCGAACGAGAAAGAGAAAAAGACTCTGCCTCTCTCCTCGTCGTTCTTCTGCTTCGATGCGTGTGAGGTTTTTGTTTCCATTTTCACACCGTGGAAATATTTTACCAGTGAGCGATTGGAAACAAAAACAGCACAGCGTCCATCCTTGAATGTCCGAAACGACACGAGTTTTATCCTTTAGTCCTTGCCGTGTTCGCGTGTTCTATAAAATGTTTGTAACTAAGAAACAGTCTTGGTCAACTTGACAACTACTAGTATTTTATTAACATAGGAAATTTACGAACACCTTAATCACGTTTCAAAGATTTCAATTTCTTTTAGTTACCTTTCACTTTTCTACAAGTTTGAGGGACTAATCTAATATGTATGTTATCAAAATCAACTAATACAATATCGCTGATGCTACATATAAAGTTATAAACAGAACGAATATGATTTGGTCACAACTGCTCGTAGATCAATGTCATCAACGAAACAAACAATACTGTTGTGTCACTTATTGCTGCCACTTGCTCGTGCCCTTATGTCCACCATCGATCATCCAAATTCTCAGATTTTTTCTTACAACCATAAACCTAATTTTTTTATTCAAAGAAAATATCTTGAATATAACTCCAACAATAATAGTCTTTATGATTAAATAACTACAAATTTCTACCAAAAACCTAAACTACCTAATCTCTACTCAAATTTTGTGGATCATATTTTGTTCTGCCAAGACATTACATCAATATGGCTTTAGTTACCTCCTAGTATGGTTATCTACATATCAATAATAATTAGATAGATTGTTCCCCTATAAAATAATTTTTAGTAGGATTAGGATACGGTGTGATTTGAATAATAAAATGCATATTATAAAATAAGTGTGATTTATTTAAAAGAAATGGAAATAAATACGAGTTATAATAATTCGTGAATGGTGACATCTTTAATATTTTCCCATAGTGGTTTAATCAAACCTAGTCACCCATTTACAACCAACATACTTTTCAAGATAACAATATCATTTTCTTCTGACCGAACTTCAATCCGTAGTCTTTGCCCTTTGGTTTACGTTTTGTACGAAGCTTAACTACTTTGTATTGATCTTGATTCAGGATGATATGATTTGGATCTCTTGACTTTGTACATTGGTTGAATTTTCTTATTTAGTACAAAGCAAATCTCCTCCATCGTGGTGGCATTAACCATATCAGCCATGACTACTACTTTATTCGTTACATAAAAGGTGATCTTGGCACATCTCAATCATCTTCAGTTAGCAAAGATTTTCTTCTACTTTATGTGCATCACATGATCTTATATGGATCTGAAAATGCATATCATTCTTGTGATGTAAAAATAGAGGAGAGACTTTTGCTTTGTTCATTGCTGGTCATATTAAATCAAGAGGGGAATTGCCACTAGAAAACTTGCTCCTACTTGTTGATCATTTTTCTCAAGTCATTAAAAGATATGGTTGGATATATTTTTGGTATTCAGAACGAATTCACTAGAACAGATTTTCAACTATTTAGATCCATGTCAGAGGTTATGTTGCACATAAACAAAATGGAAACTTGGAAACGATTTTTTTATAAAAAAAAAAAATAGAAAAAAAAACGTTTTTGGAAATATATATACATCCATCAATATTAAAATAAAAAATCGTTGTTTAAACAAATATGATTATCTTAATTCACATTTAATTTAAATGTGTTATATATAGTATAATATATAAAATATGATGTTCATGTTTTCGGAAATTTCCATTTTTGAATTTCTTTAAAATGAAAATGGACTATGCAAATATACTTGTAATTATCCTAATTCAAATCCTATCTTATTCTTTGAGATTATAGTACCTATAAACCGAACCAAAAAGTAAACTGAAATCCGAAATGACGGAAATTTACAGGAAGACAACTAGAACCTATTTGACAATATAAATCTTTGTTGTGATATACTAGAATTATGGTCATTTGGTACAAAAGTAGTCAAGTCAAGGGGCAAATACGTAAATTAACAACTAGCAACTTGCTTGGTTTTTTTTCGTTAGCACCACTCACATGAACTCTGCATTAAAAACTCTCTCTCTCTCTATCTCTCTTTCTCCATCTCTCTCAAATCGAAACGCACACACCAACTTTTTTCCATAAGTCGCTGTAAAGTTGATCTCCTCCCTCTTTTATATACACACACATCTCAACAATCTTTCTCTAACCCTAAAGATCTATTCAAGATTCACAAAAGACTCATCATCAAGAATCAAGAATCAAGAACCAAGAATTCAAAGAAACCATGCTCGCCGTTCACCGTCCTTCCTCCGCCGTATCCGAAGGTAACGACTCGATCCAAGTCCCGATGATGGTTCAAAAACGTTTCCCATCTCTCTCACGAGACTCAACCGCCGCTAGTTTCCACACACACGAGGTCGGTCCAAACCAGTGTTGCTCCGCCGTAATCCAAGAAATCTCCGCCCCTATCTCCACCGTATGGTCCGTCGTACGTCGCTTCGACAACCCTCAAGCGTACAAACACTTCCTCAAAAGCTGTAGCGTCATCGGAGGAGACGGTGGTAACGTCGGTAGTCTCCGTCAAGTCCATGTCGTCTCTGGTCTACCCGCAGCTAGCTCCATGGAGCGTTTAGACATATTAGACGACGAACGTCACGTCATAAGTTTCAGTGTTGTTGGTGGTGACCATAGACTCTCTAACTACCGATCCGTCACGACACTTCATGCATCTCCTGTCTCGGGAACTGTTGTTGTCGAGTCTTACGTTGTTGATGTTCCTCCTGGGAACACCAAAGAAGAGACTTGTGACTTTGTTGATGTTATTGTCAGATGCAATCTTCAGTCTCTTGCTAAGATTGCTGAGAGCTCTGCTGCTTCTGCGGCTGAGGGCAAAATGTGATCATCATGAGCGTTTTCGTTCGTCGGAAAAGAGTAGTTTTCGGTTAGATCCGACGTCGTTTTCTAGATTTTTTTTTACTTTTTCAGCCGTCGTGTGTGATCTATGTTTTTTCCCGGCTTATTATGTGTGAACAAAAAAAAAACAATACATTTAGTGAATTAAAAGTCTCATGCATTATCTTATATTATTATTTTTTTTACTTTTTTTGGTATTTTTATATATATCCATGAAGAACTGATTCTGAATAGCCCTATTCTGGCTTTTACCAATCAAAGATAATAAAAATTATGGTGATGATATTCAATTAGGAGAAGTTGGTTTGTGTTAAAAGTATTATGTCATGATTAAATGCGTAATTACGTATCAGATAACAAGTTACATGCGTTATATAACTCGTAGCCACATCTGAGTTTTTTTTTTTTTTTTACTACCATGTTTAAAAAGAAGTGTGTAATGGATTACGTATAAAGAGGTTTTGAGGAAATTAATTAATATTCAGGGAAATTTAAACTTGGGACTAAAATAATGTGTACTTTTTCTTTGAGGATTTTAAATTGTTCCTACAACTTTTAACTTTCTTATTATTTCATAGTGATTACATGGAAATTTAACTATACATTTTGCGTACAAATAAAAAACAATTATTTTTCTGAAGACAAACTATTGTCCGAAAGATCAAACATTTTAGAAGTTTCTGGTTTGGCAAATAAGTGTAGAAAGTAGAAATAGTCAGAAATTGTGTTGGTTAGAGAGGTCATGGGTAAAATGAACATATACATACAAGAAATATAATAAAATATGAACATGTTGATGAAATAAAAAATATTAAGAAATTTGCAAGTGGACAATGCTTTGAATGATAACCCAACAAGCCAAGCTGTTCTTTTTATATAAAAATGCAAGTTGCAACTTTGTTTATTTCCCACCTCCTTATCTTTATGCTTCTTCCCAATCCAAAGTATATAATAATACTATTTATGTATTTTAAATAATAATCATATAAAAAACATTACTATAGAATAGTAGAAAGAAGAGCAAGTTGCATGTCCTTTTACATCACGAGAGTCACGATATGTTTTCGTTTCCAAGTGATTTCTTCAGAATCTTATTATATAAATGTGATTTCATGTCTTTGGTTTTTTCAAGAGGTTTTTAATCTTTAAATCATATCCACACAAGAAAATGTATGATTGATCGACAAAACATGAATCATATGAAACGACTTTTTCTTCCAATCCATCAGTTATGTTTGCAATACTTTATATTCGAATTTCACCACAATTGTACAACCATAATTATAAAAGTTTAGTCCACATTGTAAGTAACAAATGTCTGTAGTTGTGAATGGAAGACGCGATTAGAGTTTAACGCTATATAAAATAATAAAATATTATTATTCACGATTTATCACGAATCACACATATTTTACTATTTTTATAAATTATAATTATTTTACAATATACATTTTCATTATTCAAACCGTATATACCACATTTTAATCTGTATATTTCGAGTCCCACTAACCGCTATCACCATTCTAGCAACTATGGTTTCATACTTTTGTTTATACAATTTTTTGTGGCTTTCGAATATTAACAAATATATCAAAGCTTAATAATCATAAGATACATTACTTAATGTGGTTACAATAAAATGAAATGGAAAAGAGTTGGCGGTGCAAGTGGGTGTGGGGTAGCTGCAAATTTTTGCAAGTTGGGCAGAAACTATTAATTGTGAATTGCAATTTGAGTTTTTTTTTTCTTTTTCTGATAATTAAAATATGTGCTTTTGAGATCCTTCACGTTACCGTTTTCCTGTAATTCGATTGGACCTCTGCCCAAATTTTCCGCTTGTTAAAGAGAAGGAACATAACAAGAAAAAAATCGAATAAGAAGAAACGGATATATATAATTCACAAGTTGCAAAAAGATTAGTACTTTTATGGTTCTTGTTATATGAAGAAGGTGATTCAACTGATGTTAACTAAAGCTATCCACCTAAGTTTGTGTACGACCTTAAACACTATTTTTGGGTAGGATTAAGGTAGTTCACATTTGTACTTATATGTTTATTTTTGTTGTCAAAGGAATTTTGAAGAGCTTTAAGATTATTCTTCAGAATACTTCAGTGAAAGTTCTTATTAATCCTCTGGAGTCATCTACTTGGTTATATTCAACAGTTTCAAGTTTTACCTTATGTATTTTAAATGAGTTGTATAATATTAAACTAGAAGCAAAGACCCTTTGCTTGCATTAACAAACAGTTTTTAGAACATTTTCAAAAACTTTTTTTATCATATTTATTTTTTTATGAATATTTGGTTGAAGCATTTACCGAGATTTTTTATTTTCTTAAGTAACAAGTCCATAACAAGTAATGACATATTAGTGTTGTGAATTTGGTGAATGTGATTAACTAGTAAACATAATAGTGAAGAATAGGATCGGAAGGAATTTGTTTGTAATGTTTTTTTATCAGTAAATACGTAAAAAAAAATTTTTTTTATAATGTCTATTTGATTAAAAAGAATCATAGGTTCTGAATGGTAACAACGGAATCAAAATGCGGAATAGATTGGTGGTGCAATTACCATAGTGAAAATGCATATACATAATAAATGCGATTTAAACAGTAAAAAATATAGTGTGGAATTATGATATAGTCATAGTGTAACATTTTTTGTGATTGCATATAGAACAATTGAACAAATATAAAATTTAAAATGAAAGATAATTATTTGAGATTTAGTTTTGCCGATAAATCCGTCGATATATTTAGATTTCTTGTAAATTTTAGTATTGAACTTTTTGAATCCAATTAAAACTTCCAAAAAAAATCAGATCAATTATCATTTTACAGTATTCTTCAAAGATGAGTTTTCTATATTTTCATACCCGGACTTGAGATAAGGATGGAGAGGAAAAAAATCTAGGCATCAAAATAATATCATCTGTTTAAGAGCATCAAATTTAGAAAGAGTGTTTGTAGCATAGTGGCCTGTCTCCAACAATTATCCATTGCAATAATCAGAGAAGAACAATTATGTTGTTTGTTTTCTATCTATGGGTAAGTACATTCAAGTCTCCAGCCTGTGGTACTTTTCTGCTCCTTCACTAGATTAGGAACGTAGCAAGTACTTATTTATTTAAGTCAACAAGAACATAATACTACGGTATGACCACTTGGTCTGAGAAAGTTACAAGACCAAGGAGGAGGAGACGACGTGTGAGGTTCATGCATGACAAGAGCAAGATTCATGATGACCTAGACATCTTGAAAATGATTGTTGGTAAATTTGGTGGGCAAAAATCACAACTCAAGCCGGTTGTACAAACTAAAAATTTTAGGGGAAATATTATTATTTAGTCATACTTCTCTTTAGTATTTTCGCACTAAAGTCTGTAGTAAATAAGATTTAATCAATATAAAGTTTTAGAAGCAAATGTTTGATATGAGTACATCAGCACATACATATTAAATATAAACAAACTTTTAAATCTATGAATTCGAAACTGTAAGTTAAAGAAACAGAAGAAGGAAAACCTAAAACTACATTTTTAAAAACATCTTTTTAAAAAATCAAGAGGATGTAGGCTTGTAATTAAATACTGAGATCGACCATTCATTCATTTTCCAAGAAATAATTTATCTTGACTTACTAATTCTCACTAATATACTTCCTTCAAAAATATAAAGTTTACAAAAAAAGATTTTTTTCATAAAGATAAGAGCTTTTAAGATTTATATACCTTTTTAATGTGAACCGTAAATTTTAAAAAATATTAATTAATTTTCTTTTTGAAGTAATAAGTTACTAGACAAAGATGTGTAGCCTAGTGATTTGTGCTAATGTTGTCACCAGTTAGGTTCAAGTCCAATTTAGTGCATATTGCATAATTATTGGTAAAAAAAAAGTTACAATTGATTTAAAATTGATATAGCCCGTCTATTTATACCGGCAATTTCGATATTACAATGTTGATATAAGCTTTACCGGCAATTTCGATATTACAATGTTGATATAAGCTTTTGTACAGTGAAAACAAAAACCTTATTGCCACGGTGTAAACAAAATGTACTTGACCTTAAGAAATTTTCACTCGCACAGCATCTTACACAGCCATACAAAACCTAATCAAAAGTTTTGAAATCCGTTTTGAAATGAAAAGAAAAAGTTCTACGGTATAACTGAACAAGATACATTGGGCCGAGTGTATCCGCATCTATGCCCATATGGCCCGAGTCAATACATAATCGAAAAAATCGAACTACATAATCGCAGAATATTTTTTTTGCTTTCTACGATCAAATTTTGATTTGTGCATGTTATCTTTGTTGTTCATACTTAAATTGGGTTCAACGGTTCGATGCTCCCACAGGCTATAATCTTTTTAAGGCTTCAAAGGCTAATTTTAACTAGTTACCTAATCATTTATTTTCTCGATAATTTCTTGATTATATAAATATATATTCTGGATTCAAGATTCCAAGTTATATCCCTAACCTACTAAAATAAAAGTTTATTAGAATACATAAACGGGAAAAAACCCGAAAAACNCAATTTGTTTTAAAGTTTGGAATAAAACCCAGAAATAAATATTTAAAAAATGCAAAAAAAAAGTAAGATAAATTTTAAAATGTCCTATAATATTTTATAGGATTTTAGGGCTTGGAATTTAAGGTTTAGGGTTAAAAACCTAAAGAATAAAATTCTAAACACTAAAAAACATTTTTGACTCTAAACCCCTAAGATATAAACCCTAAAACTTTAAAACTTAAACCCGA
>OVAP01001225.1:0-25541 GCA_900406295.1 Aurinia saxatilis | reverse complement strand
CTAACTGTTTGCCTTAGGACAAATAGTAGGGGATATTCGACCCCCACAAGAAGTCCATTGCTTACCCTAAGGGTAGGCAGAATCTATCTATAACTGAATATGAAGACAGAAAGCATAATGGATTATGTTATAATTGTGATGAGAAGTTTGGCCCTAGCATGTTTGTAGAAACAAAGAATTGCAGGTCATGCTGGTTCTCAGTGGCTATGAGTTGGAGTTGTGTGCTGCAGAGGATGAAGATGACGTGGAGGAGATTTTATTGCAGCCTCAAGGCTCAGTTGTCCCTGAATGCGTTTTTGGGTGTAAACTCACCTACTACAACAAAGTTGAAAGGCATAATTGGCAACACTGATATGGTGGTTATGTTGAACAGTGGAGCCACTCATAATTTCATTGCCCCCTCTCTAGTGAAACGAGCTAATTTGAAATCTCAGTTTCACTATACTTGTGAGGTTTTGTTAGGGAATGGGTTAATGGTCAAGGGTCTTGGCGTTTGTAGAAGAGTGAAGTTCTTGTTGAATGCTATCGCTTTTGAAACTGATTTTATGATGTTGGAGTTGGGCAGTGCATATATTATTCTGGGAGTTTAATGGTTACGCACATTGGGTAAATGTCTTATGGATTGAGAACATCATGAGCTATCTTTTGTTTACAATGGTGAGATGGTGACACTAAAAGGAGACCATGTCTTGCATACAATGTTAGGTAATTAAACTGAGCAGTTGGCTACATTACATGAAGAGAATGTTGATATGCAGGGAGATGAGATTTTTGCTTTGGCACAAGTGGAGTTGATACCACCAGTTGTGGTTGGATTATTGGACAAATATCAAGATGTTTTTGCAAAACCAACTTCTCTACCACCTAGCAGGGGTCGTGAGCATGCCATTAACTTGGTTTTTGGTACTGGTCCTGTTAGTGTTAGGCCATACAAATACCCACATGCTCAAAAAGTGGTCATGGAGAGTATGGTGAAGCAAATGTTAGATGCTCGAATTATTAGACCAAGCACCAGTCCTTTTTCCAGTTCGTTACTGTTAGTGAAAAAGAAGGATAACAACTGGCGGTTTTGTGTGGATTACATGGCCCTCAATCGAGCCACAGTTCCTGATAAGTTTCCCACACCAATGATTGTCCAGTTACTTGATGAGTTGAAGGGATCATGTATGTTTTCTAAACTGGACTTGAGGTCGGGTTATCATCAAATCAGAATGAAAGCGTGTGATGTAGAGAAAACTGCTTTCAGAACTATGGATGGTCATTATGAGTTCATGGTCATGCCATTTGGCTTGACTAATGCACCTGCTACATTTCAGAGTTTAATGAATCAGATCTTCAGGCCTTATCTCAGGAAGTTCATTCTCGCTTTCTTTTATGACATTCTGGTATATAGTTCATCTCTGGAGCTACACTTAAAACACTTGGAGATAGTGTTGAAGATCCTACAACAACACAAGTTGTATGCTAACAGAAAGAAATGTTCTTTTGCTCATCCCAAGGTGGATTATTTAGGTTATATCATTTCAGCAGCAGGTGTGGCTACAGACCCTAGTAAAACAGATGCTATGGTGAAATGGCCTACTCCTAAGAATATAAGGAGTTGCGGGGATTTTCGGGACTCACTAGATACTACAGACGCTTTGTTAAGGCTTATGGAAATTTGGCTAAACCTTTGACTGACCTTCTCAAGAAAGACTAGTTTGAATGGTCTTTGCGGGCACATGAGGCTTTTGATACTCTCAAGCAGTCTATGGTCACAACACCAGTGTTAGCTTTACCTGACTTCCAAGCTAAATTCATTGTGGAATCAGATGCTTCGGGTTTTGGTCTTGGAGCAGTGTTGATGCAAAATAATAGTCCCATTGCATACTTCAGTCACGGTCTCTCGGAGAAGGATCAGAGGAAACCAGTGTATGAAAGGGAGCTTATGGCCATTGTGATGGCTATTCAGAAATGGAAACATTATCTGTTTGGTGTGAAGTTTCTGGTTAGGACTGATCAAAAGAGCTTGAAGTTTTTGTTGGAACAGCGTGAAGTTTCTGTAGACTATCAGAAATGGTTAACAAAGTTGTTGCGGTATGATTTTGATATTGAGTATAAGCCTGGTTGTGAAAACAAAGTTGCGGATGGGTTATCTCGCCTTGTGGCTGCTCTGGTTTCTAATGTCTGTTCGATGTTGTTGGCCTTGACAATTCCTGCTTCTTTACAATTGCAGGATTTATACACTGAAATTGATTCCAATGCAGAAATCCATCAACTCATTACTCAGGTAGTGGAGGGGAGTTTGAGGAGAGAAGGTTATTCTGTTAAGGATGGCCACTTATTTTACAAAGGTCCTTTGTATATCCGTCAAGATTTTGTTTTCATCAAGTTGATTTTGGAAGAATTTCAGGATGGTATTCATGGGGGTCATTTGGGTGTATTGAAGACTTTGAAGAGAGTGCAAAATTCTATTGGAAAAATATGCGGGCTCAGATTCAGAAGTATGTGTCAGAATGTCATATTTGTTATGACACATAAGTATTCTACTTTCTCACGAGCTGGATTGTTGCAACCTTTACCTATTCCAGATCAGATTTGGTCTCATTTGGCGATGGATTTTATTGAGGGCTTGCCAAAATATCAAGGGAATGTTATGTTGGTGGTAGTGGATCGCTTGAGTAAGTATGCTCACTTTCTTACCCTCAAGCATCCATTTACTGCAACTGATGTGGTTGTCAAATTCACTAAGGAGATTATTAGGTTGCATGGTACACCAGACTCGGTAGTTTCTGACAGAGATAAGATCTTCACAAGTTTCTTTTGGACATAATGTGCTAGAGTGGCCAAGACTAAGCTGAAGTTGGCCACTGCTTACCATCAAGAGAATGATGGTCAAACTAAGGTCTTAAATAGATGTTTGAAAACTTATCTGCGTTGCTTTGCTTCTAATCATCCATGGACTTGGGCTAATTGTCTGCATTGGGCAGAGTTGTGGTACAATACTTCATACCACAGAGCTTTGCAAACAACTCCTTTTCGGGTGGTGTATGGTAGAGACCCTCCTCGTATTGTGAAATTTAAACATGGTTCAACTACTAATGTGGAGTTGGAAAGGCTATTAAGTGACATAGATTTGATGTTGGAGGAGATTAAAGGTCACTTAGTGCGTGCACAAGAGCTGATGAAGAATAATGCTGATAAGCATAGACGTGATTTGGAGTTTAAGATTGGAGATCGAGTGTATTTGAAGCTTTATAGGCATCAATATGTGACTAAGAGGTTTTGTCAAAAGCTAGCTGCCAAGTATTATGGTCCGTTTGCTGTATTAGAGCGTGTGGGTGCAATGGCTTATCATTTGCAGTTACCTTTGGGGTCGGCCATTTATCCAATTTTTCACGTTTCTCTGCTTAAACCAGTGTTGGGGAAGAATCATGTGGTTAACCCGCTTCCTAAAGCGTTTAATGAAGTCAATGAGTTTGTGATTCGTCCTGACTCTATCACTGACACAAGATACACTGAGGCAAGGGACTTGGAGGCCCATGTAATGTGGCAGGGTTTGCCGTCGCATAAATCGAGTTGGATGTTGGTTCGCGACTTAGCTCGCCAATTTCCCGAGTTCCAGTTTGAGGGCAAGATGAGTTCTGAAGGGGGGGGGGTATTGATAAGCCTTGGAGGGTGTTTGTAAGGCACATAAGAAATCAGGAAGAGGAGAGAAGAGAAGTTAGAGTAACTAGTGAAGAGTAGACACAATTATTACAGTTACAGTTAGTTGAGAGAAAAGGAGGAAACCCTCTCTTATAAATAGAGACTTAGCCATAGTTTATAAATCATCTTGTTTTCACTTTGGCATTTGTGTGACCGTTGTAAAAACTTTTACATCAATAAAGATAGTTTTTACTCAAGAATCTATCAAAGAGCATGTAAAAAGTCTCATTCTACCATGTTATAGGCCTTAGACATGTCTGTATTGACCATTAAAAATCCTTAGAGAGAGAGTAGCATGTGTCTTAAGGTTGTGGACAATTTCATGAGCCAAGATGATATTGTTGAAGATCAAAATGTCTGATACGAAAGCAGATTGGTGAGGAGCAATCAAATCAGGCATATACCTTTGTAAAAGTTTCATCAAGATCTTTGCAATGACCTTGTAAAGAACATTGCAAAGACTGATTGGTCTGAAGTCCACCAATCTGTCCGGATATAGCTTTTTAGGTATCAGGCAAATAAAGGTGTGGTTCCATTCTTGTGGAAAGTAACCAACCCTGAAAAATTCACGTGTCTTAGAGAGAGAGTAGCATGTGTCTTAAGGTTGTGGACAATTTCATGAGCCAAGATGATATTGTTGAAGATCAAAATGTCTGATACGAAAGCAGATTGGTGAGGAGCAATCAAATCAGGCATATACCTTTGTAAAAGTTTCATCAAGATCTTTGCAATGACCTTGTAAAGAACATTGCAAAGACTGATTGGTCTGAAGTCCACCAATCTGTCCGGATATAGCTTTTTAGGTATCAGGCAAATAAAGGCGTGGTTCCATTCTTGTGGAAAGTAACCAACCCTGAAAAATTCACTAACTTGAATGCATATCTGATGTCCCACAATATCCCAAAAGGACTGATAAAATAGAGAAGTCATACCCTCATCCCCATGAGCACAATGTCTTTTGATAGCAAACATATCTTCTTTAACTTCAGCATTAGAAACCTCTTTAGTAAGATCTTCATTGACGATTCCAGTAACTCGAGGTTGAAAGTCAGTGAAGATAACCCTGAGGCCTTGATGAAGTGAAAAGAGCAGTGAAGTAGTCCGAGGCTATTCTTTTTTTTGCTAGGCCATCATGGTGCATTTGTCCCAAATCATCCTGAAGAACCTCAATATAATTTTTTGCTCTATGAGCCTTCACTGACTGATGGAAGAACTTAGAATTGGTATCACCAGATTTAAGCCATCTCTCTGCTTTTTTGTGACCAAAATAGCTCTTCTTCCATATACGCCTTTGCTAGATCTTTCTTCGGGAAATAAAGTCTTGATGTACTCGGTTGTGGCAGTGAATGCTCCCTTTCGATTTCTTCTTGTATGGTTGTAATCTTAGCTCTGGCATTGAGGTTGCGAGCATGCTTGAATTTGCTTAAAGCTCTTCTACAATGTTTAACCTTTGCAGATATATCATTTTGTATCCCATTTCGATCACCCCTCCAAGATTGTTCCACGCAATCTTTAATTTCTGGATACTGTAACAACCTGATATAGAAACAAAACCTACCATGATTCTTCTCCATTGTATCATCTAGTTTATCCAGAACTGGTCTGTGATCAGACCCTTGTTTCTCCAAAAAATGTTGTTTTGCCTTAGGAAAAGCTTTATGCCAATCAGGGTTGTCAAAGTATCTATCTAATCTGCTTCGGATATATATTTTTGCATCTCCAACCACCCCAAGTATAAGCATTACCCATACCAGAAGGCTCAATCATCCTGGAAGTCTTGATCATGTTCCTGAAATCAGAAAACATTTGCCACTTCGCAGTGGTCCTCCTATTCTCTCATCAGAGCTTAACACATCACTGAAATTCCCTATTAGCCCCCAAGAACCTTATCTGGTAGTGCTTAATCTAGACAATCGTTCCCACAAAACATTTCTCAAGCCAGTGACTGGATTTCCATATATACAGAAAACAAAAAAACTACAATTCCCCAAAAAGATGTGACAATCGATCAAGTTAGAAGAAGAAAACAAAACTTCAACTTGAATATTTCTCCTCCACATAAGTGCCAGTCCACCACTTCTACCTTTGGGATTTGCTACATGTAATCTATAGTATCCAAACCAAACTTGTAGATCCACAAGAGCATTTCTCTTCTGCTTGGTTTCCGCCAAAAAAAATATATCTGGAAAAAACAGGAGACGCATCTCCCGTAGTCTAGGAATTATCAAGTCTTGAGGACATCTCAAGCCTTTACAATTCCAAGCTAAGATGCTCATTGAGGCTTAGGCAATCCCTTAAGGGGGATTGCCTTATCACAATGCCTTTCGGCAGACCCTGAAAGCCCCTCAGCATGTTTCTCACTCTGTCTGTTCTGCACTTCTCCCTGTTTCAATCCTTCCTTCTTCATAATCACTTGCCCTATACACTGTCTCGGTTTTCTTTTACTCTTGGGAGGTCATCTTCGTTGTTGAGTGCAGCTTCTATTAACCCTGGATGATCCAGCACCAGAGGATTCAACACCGAAACCCGTTGAGCTAAGAAGCAAGCATCTCTCAATCTCCATTTGTTCTGCTATAGATCCATTTGCCGAGAGACTTATAGTTGCAGATGTACCTTGGGAAAAAGCAGATGCCATCAACTTGGATGCTTGAAGGGATTGTGACTTCTGCCTCTCCATTTTGTCTTTTTCTTCATAATCAAACACACATCCCTTCCTTTTATCAACATCATAAGACACTAAAGGAATATGCTCCAAACTGAGACACATCGTTTGCCCCACGGGATCATTCTCCAAATCAACTAAAGACTTTTTGATTCTCTCTATACGAACTAAATTTTCTTTCTCTTCCGCCATTAAAATATAATCTCTCATGCCTTGAAGAACTTCTTCAGCAATCTTAAAACTCCTGGTGTTTGGATTAACTCTCACCTACTCCTCAGACAAAATCCAAACAATGGGTCATCCTTCTTTAGTTTTGGTTCCTGAGGCCTTGAATTGATTTTAGCATCCTTTGTATTGAGCTTTTGCTTACCCTTCAGGTACTCTTCCCTCCAAGGACATTTCTCTTGGGCATGGGTTAAGCGTTGGCAAAAGATGCAACGTCGTTGTATTTTTTTATAATGAAATGTGAGGGCCAGCTTTTCTCCAATATGCAGGTGAAGTTGTCTTGTCCACTTCAATGGCTTAGACACATCTATAAGGACCTTGATCCTTACATAGTCGTTCCTTTGAGGCTTCGTCAGATCAAAGGCCACAATTTCCACCTTTTTCAATCGATCTCCAATAAGAAATTGCAGGTTCTTTGTAGTTATTCACATGCATGTTCCCAATTTGAACCCAAACTTGTAGTCTCTGTAGATATTGTTCAGGGGTTCTCCTTCCAACGATCAAGGATCATAGCCCACTCATTATAGGTTTGAACAATTTTATTTAGAACCATCTCCAAATCTTGTTCAAACTAGAAAAGTATTGAAACCGTTCTTTAGAAAGAGCAACACCACGAACCCGGTTATATAATTGCCATTTCCGAGATATATCAAATATCAGACGCGACATCTTCTAGCACTCCGGATTCAAGAGCCGTCCTACCAAATTCAATCGAATTTTTGAACAGAACTGAACTCAGGTAGATTCGGCAAAACAATCGGTTCATCATCATCATCTAGCACCAAAGCTTTAAACGCTTCATCCATCATCTTGAAATCTGGAACAAGTTGTATTGAAGGTGTGTTGAGATCTAGATCTGGAAATTCACCGTCGTATCACTTCAACCACCACCTTTTTTAGAAAAAGTAACCAATAAAATTTAACTGTTTTTGTCTATAGCTCTAACACCGAAAGAAATGGAAACCTCTAGCTATGTTAGAGAGTCGTGAGCTCACTTAATGAGAGTCTATCATTTTCCCATTGGGGTTAGACGAAATGGTTTACTGTAGTTGACAAAAAGCGTTTATGTATGATTGAGGTTTGGCAATTGGATATTGTTGGTTTCACTTTCAAACCCAGAATCATCAATGGCATATTCTTCTCCCTACCATAATAAGAATAAAATGGCGCCCATGCTGGAGCTCGAGATAAACCGTTCATGGCTCCGGCAACATTTTTCATCAGCCCCGCCGTTTTAATGATGCTGATTGCTCTGACCTCGGGCGAATCGATCCCGACGACTTTGGACGGTCCGTTTAAGCCATTAACCCGCCGGTTTGACCCGTCTCTGCGCAGAGGCAGTGACGACTTGCCTATGGACCATCCCAGGCTGAAGAAGAGAGATGTCAGCTCCGATTTCCCACAACAGATTGCTTTAGCTCTTTCCACTCCAACCTCCATGTGGGTTTCTTGGGTCACTGGTAAATCCTCATCTCAGCATCCACGCTTTGAATTGTAACATCTGTTCACCACATTCTTCCTGTAGGTGAAGCTGTGGTTGGAAAAGATGTGAAACCGCTTGATCCTAGTTCGATTGCAAGCGAGGTTTGGTATGGTAAGGAGAAAGGGAATTATCTGCAAAGGAAGAAAGGAAATGCAACTCTTTATAGTCAGCTTTATCCCTTTGATGGACTCCTCAATTATACATCAGGAATCATACACCATGTCCTCATTGATGGTATCTATCACACATCTTTCTCAATGCATAGTTTCTTATGTGTATGACGCTTATCTTGCTTCTAATGTATTGTAGGTCTCGAACCAGAAACAACCTACTATTACAAGTGCGGCGACAGCTCCATTCCTGCAATGAGCGACGGCATTTCTTTTCAGACTTTGCCACTGCCAAGCAAAGATGCATATCCTCATCGAATTGCCTTTGTTGGGGATTTGGGTCTTACTAGTAACACCACTACCACCATTGACCATTTGATGGCAAACGACCCCTCACTGCTTTTAATTGTTGGGGACTTAACATATGCAAACCAGTACCGTACCACTGGTGGAAAGGGAGTTCCATGCTTCTCATGTTCCTTTCCAGATGCACCCATTAGGGAGACGTATCAACCTCGCTGGGATGCCTGGGGAAGGTAAAACACTCTATCTGTGGCTTTACTAGGTTTTGGACAACTTTGTTTTACAAGTTGGAGACTGTGGTGGCAAATGTTTTATTTACGTGCAGGTTCATGGAGCCACTGACTTCCAAGGTCCCAACAATGGTCATTGAAGGCAACCATGAGATTGAGCCTCAAGCTTCTGGGGTTACCTTTAAGTCTTATTCTGAAAGATTTGCAGTTCCTGCAAGTGAGAGTGGCTCCAACAGCAACTTCTACTATTCTTTTGATGCTGGAGGAGTGCATTTTGTCATGCTGGGTGCATATGTTGATTACAATCACACTGGTAAATATAGAGACACTTATAGTCTCTTTACTTTGATTTAGGCGAATCACATGGTATGTGTTGTTCTCTAATCCATAAGAAACATTTCTGGTGCTCCTATGTCAATGGATCTTCTATAAATAGTTATGTGTTTGTTTTAGGAGCACAGTATGCATGGCTAAAGGAAGACTTGTCTAAAGTTGATCGAACTGTGACACCTTGGCTGGTTGCAACGATGCATCCACCTTGGTACAACAGCTACTCCTCACACTACCAGGAGTTTGAATGCATGAGGCAGGAAATGGAGGCTCTTCTTTACCAACACCATGTCGACATTGTGTTTGCGGGACATGTAAGTTTGCAAATTTTCGTGGTGGAAACAGAGATTGTTATTCTTCCCCTGCTTGTCAAATTTGCTCCAATTTTGTCTGATGTTTGTTTCAAACTTGGCCAATGTTCCAGTAATAAGTTTAATTCAAGTGATCTGGAAATGTTTTCTTTCTCCTTGTTCCTCTTCTATGCTCTGTATGATTAAAAGTGGCGTTTATTGTCACTGAAGGTACACGCTTATGAGAGGATGAACCGTATATACAACTATACACTAGACCCATGTGGGCCAGTTTACATAACAGTTGGAGATGGTGGAAACATAGAGAAAGTTGACGTGGACTTTGCAGATGATCCTGGGAAGTGTCCTTCACCAGGAGACAATGTCCCCGAGATTGGAGGATCATGCCCTCTAAATTTTACTTCTGGCCCTGCCAAAGGCAAGTTTTGCTGGGACCGACAACCTGATTGGAGTGCCTTTAGAGAGAGTAGCTTCGGCCATGGAATCCTCGAGGTATGTTAAATAGATTATAAGCTTGATATACATACTCTTCCAAAATTACAGATTCTCGTGTCAGATAAAGCGATTCTATTTTATGCGATGAGTGTTTGCCACTTGAATGTATTGATACAGGTCATGAATTCAACGCACGCCCTGTGGACATGGCAAAGGAATCGGGATGTCTATAAGGATGACAGCTACAGTGACCAGATCTACATTGTCCGTCAACCAACTCTCTGCATTTCCCCTGCAACTTCGAGGTACTAGAGTCCAGTATATCTATAATACCTCTGTGATCTGCATATGTACAAGTTATTTAAAATTTAAACCAACTGACATGTTAACATATTGGCTTGATGGAAAGGGAAGCAGGCGGAAGAAGAGAGAAATCAGGAGGCGAATCTAGATTTTCCTCTCCCTCATTACCAATGTTCATTTGCATAGTCCTCATGTTTGGTACTTGTAGGTCCCTTTTTTTCGGGCATATTAAATAAAATGTGTGGGTAACATCATCCATGATTTGCTTTGAATCTCTTTTCCAGTTTTGGTTATGAACTGTAGCTGTGAGCTATATCTACAATTTTATCTTCCGACTGTTTAATCATTGCTAAAAATTAAGGCCAAAACTCCTGAACCTGGTATGCCAGGTCCTTTGTGAGTGCTGGGACCAGTTCCCTTGTTTGTGTCGATGATCTCATTTTGTGTATCCAAAGGCTCCAATAACCAGAAAGTTCTTATATACATATATATCCTAGTATGAATATTTCTTGATACAAGCACTTGATGAGGTGAAATGCAACTATCGACCGGGTCTCACCATGGGGAGTTGGTCCTCTTGCATCTGCGAGGTCTCTGGAAAATACAAATAGGGGTTGCTTGGGGATTTGCAGGTAAGTCTCGTTTCATGGATCCCTTGATGACTTTATGTCTTACTATTATATCAGCAGTTAGCTCTAGTTCATAGGCCGTACATGTTGGCTTGTCACAGATCAATGGTTTCTGTGTAGTGTTTGAAAAGTGATTTGGTTCATTTACCTTTTGTAGAATCTTCCTCAAAAACCATCGGAATATGTGCTGATAAGTCATCTAGATATAACCGGTGCTATGAAGGATCCTCCGGTTAGTCTCAGACTGAATAGCCGACTTGCCAACAATATATTTCCACGCCACGAGTTTTCTTCACTTGTTTCAGTAGTTTATAAAGTATTTTATATTTTTAGCATCCAAATTTAGAGATTTGACCAGCCTCGTTGATTAAATAGTTGGTAGTCTTGTATCAGTCACTTGCAATGATGTCTAAGAATCAATGGTGGCATACCTTTAAACCCCCATAATTCGATCCGTTTCCGTAAAATTAAAGCTCAAACCTGAAGTCTGTCGTAGGTGTAAGCAAATTACTTGTAGACCAACCTAACGGGGTCTTGGCTGTTCTCTTACATGAATGTATTTGCATCACTTGTCACGTTCTTTGAGTATTGGCTGTAATCGATGAGCGCATCCCTAAAACATAGTGGTGCAGTTCCATGTCATTTTAATATGTTATAAGCACTTTATGTGGCTATGCTAGTCTACAAGAACTTGCATACAGATTTTGATATCGAGAAATGTAAAAAATCAGAAGTAGCATGTAGAGATTTTAATATCAAACATGTGTTGTTGGTGTGGCATATATAAAAAAGTCTGATTCTGGAACTTGGGTTCTGAATTGTGAATTGTGAATTGTGATAAGAACTCCAATTACAAAGAACGAGTAACAAGAAGAGCTCCAGTAACGATCTCATAGCGATCATTTCACAAACAAAGGTAGACCGACCTATTATAAAACCCTTCCGACAACAATGGACCAAGAATTTTAATTACGCTGTAAAAATTTTCCTTCTGCCAAAAAGTTTCTGCAGTTGGCGGGAAAATTTGGGGAAAGTAAAAAAGCTAAAAAATCTTCATTTCGTGAAGCGAGCGAGTGGGAGAGAAAGAAAGATGAAGAAACCAGTTCCTAAAATTAGGGTTTTTGGGCAGCGATCGATTGCCCCTTCTTTCCTCAATCGCACCTCCGTTCCGTAAGATTTATTTCTACATTCCTTTTTTTTTTGTTTTCTCTCTCTCTCTCTCTCTTTCTTAAGGTTTAGATTGAGTGATTCAACTATGCGATAATTTCAGTGTGGAAGAGTCACCGTCCAAGGAAGTGGAGAAGTGCGCTTCCTTTTCAGACTTCCTCGATCGCAAGCTGAACAAATCACTCCTGTCTAAGCCCAACAACGTTGAGGTAGCATGTCTGCTTGAATTCAGTTGTCGAATGAGTTGTGTTTCCTACTTCTCTTCCTTTGTTTGCATAGAGTTATAAGTAAGTAAGCACTAGTTAAGGTAGTTTTTGATGACGCAAATTGCAAAAACTGTCGCACATAAATTTAGTCTTTGATTCCTCAGCAGGAGGGGCCTAGACCTTTCACCTCATTGGTTTGCTCTAAAGATCTGACTCATGGGTTTGGGGAGGAAGAAAAGAAAAATGGTCTTGAAAAGACAATGCTCCAGCAGTTCAAGCCAAGAGAGGCCCCCATAAGTGAACAACTGACTAGGGATATCACTGCTCTTGAGCCCTTGGTTCAAACCACTGCTGAAGACATGTATAATACAACTTCATGCTCCCCTGAAATCAGTGAAGGAATCATTGTGAAGGACGATACAATATCAAGGAAAAGAAAAGATCCTTTTCAAGGTCTGTCACTTTATTCTTATGGGAGGATATATTATCCAGCATCTATTTCATCTTAATCAACAATAGCTTTGGATTCACAAAGCCAAGGGATACTTCTAGCAGGACTTGGACCAAAAAAGAAATGCCCCAAGCAAGTTCCTTGCAAGAGTTTCCATTTTCTAGATGAGGTTTTGAAATAAGTGTGTAATTAACCACTTTATCTTGTTGGCAATCTTATGGAAGAATTTAATGTTTAATGATCTCTGAGATCTCAATAATTGACGACTGTATACATTGAGTTGCTAGGCATGGAGAGCACTAATAGATCGGCAAAGCCTATTATAGTCTTTGGAGACAACTCAAAAGCATCAGAAACGATGGAAAGTGAAGGAGAAAGAAGAAGCAACAACGGTAGTAAGAGGCAGAGACCCACATACAACCATTGTGAGTGACACAAATTTCAATATGTTTTTTTTTTTTTACTTAGAAACAAAACTCTTTGTTGTAAAGAAACTTATAAACTTCGCAACAGATGCAAATGGTTCGGGATGGTGGGACTGTGACATGGAAGGTGTTGACTCGGAGGAAGTGGGGCATAGTGAAGTGTGGGAAGGAGTTGGTTCTACCACATATGGAGATATCGTAGACTGGCATTAACAAGCAAGAACAGGGTCGGTCCATGTATTTTGTCTATCACCTTTACGATGGTCCAAGTCTGAGAAAAGATCATCAAATGGTGTAATATGTGATGTATTCACTTTTTTAAGGTTTGTGAATGGGAACTATGTTGCCACTTAACAAACTTAATATGCTTAATAAGTATCAGAAGTTCCATAATATGGCCATCCACATATCTAAAACAAGAATAATACAAAGGTCAAACTTTAAATCAATATACAAAAGAGTTAAACAGCTGTCTTCATAATAAACATGATCACTATATTTAAGTACATGTCTGTATAAAACATGACTCTCAATTATACAGGTGTTTTCCCGGCGCAGACATCACAAACTGTATAGCCGAGACCTTCACAGTACGCACACTTCGTATCTTCACCAACCCACTCCAGAAACTACAACACCATACAACATTGAAAAAGAGCTTCTCTGCTTTAGGCTAAATTTGGAATTTACACACATAATCAAAGTGGGGTCGTTTCGATTTACTCACCTGCGGCTCAATGTTTGGTTCACCGGTTCCATCGCACTCTACATCAACCAAAATCCACATCAAGGTTTCATTTTTATGTCAAATAATCTACAATCTATGCATACAGTCGTACTAAAAATATCGATTATGTTGAACCGAGATGCCCACATTGGATGAGAGGTTCCAACTTTTGTTATAAAGTTGGTTTTCACTAGCAGTCCTAGGTTGCTAAGAAATATCCTAGCTTTCCTCTCTACTTTGAAAATACCAATGATTTCCACTTAACTAGGGTCGAGAAGTGATTTACCTAGGCACAGCAATCGACCCTCCCCTCGACAGGTGATGCACTTTGTTTTGGTATCAGTAGATTTACTTCCATCCACTGGTTTGTTCCTCCCATGGAGTCTAGAGGGATCCTCCCATCGGTTTTCTCCGAGAAGGAAAACCCGATGGTGAGAAACCTCATCTTCTTTGTCAACTGGATCTTTTGTGGTTGACTGCTGCTTCTTAGAGACTTGTGTCTCTGAATGAATTACTGCTCCATTACCAACTTCCTTGATGAAGGGAGATGAAAAAAGGTTCAGCGGAAAGAATAACTCTAAACAGTTTAAATAAGAATACTGTTCACTTCCCAAACAAGGTAATGTAGATTTTTCTCTTTGACCATACTATTTGGAACAAAGCTCCCTAGGGAAGAGAAACACATCTTAAGGACAGAGCTAAAAAGATAGCCAATTAACAAGCTTATGACGCTAGGTAAAGCAGAGAGAGACCACATAATTACCCCAAAGGCTTGAAACATAGCTGAAAGTGTTTGGCATACCAGTTGTTTCAGGTTTCAGTTTTTACCTTTTGCTTCGTTGTACTTGCTTCATCCTTGTCTTGATCCATAAACAACCTGTGAAGGAGCTGTGATGTCATAATCCCATCCTCAGGGACGCCAAGTGATGCCTTTTGAAGCAAAACACGGATCCATATCAACAACAAGACCACATCAACACAAGAGGTAAATGCAAAAAACGTACTTGCCAAGTTTTCACAGCACTTGCTGTCCCACTTGAGAAACTGGAAAATTCCATATCCTCCTCACCAGAATAGAATCCTAGTTTCATCAGAGCTTCCTGTCACATAGAGGAAACCAAATGATAACCAAACAAAAGAAAGGTTGCCTAGTCATTTCGGAGAGCTTTCATAATTTGACTCGCCTTAGCAGACCTGCATAGCTTGAACCTCTTCGCCTTCGCTTCCCACTTTCAGAGTCCTCCTCTTCTTCTTCTTCTTCTCCTCAGTAATAATTACCCGCTTCTCTTCTACCTCGGTTTCTCTCGTATTCTCTAATATCATCGGCTTCTCTTCTACCTCGGCTTCTCTTGTATTCTCCAGTATCATCGGCGATGCGCTCGAGCTGCTCTCTGAAATCCGATTCTTCTCCTTGAGAACCTGAAGCAGAGTAGCGATGGTTTCGGGAACGGAACTCCCCTGCCGAGACTCCAGGGCTTGGAGCCGGAGCTGAAGATCCGAAATCTCGCGTAGAAGAGCTTCACGCTCGCGTATCCAGCGCTGTTCCTCACGGAGCCAACGCTGCTCCTCGCGAATCCACCTCTGCTCTTCACGGAGCCACCGGACCTCTTCGCGGTCGTAGCCGGAGGAGGGACTTTGAGTGGAGAGGCATACGACAGAAGCTGGAAGCGAGAGAAAGAGAGGGGAACATTTCCTGAAGGGAAGATTCCGACGAGATCGGATGGGAAAGGAGAGAGGAAGAGAGGAGGAAGCCATGAGGATAAAGTAGCTTCGATTACCACCACATACACATGCGCGGGAACATATCCCTTATTTTTTTCTCTGTCAAAGTCCTTTCATTATGGGTAGATAAATTTTTCGGTATGGGTAGATAAATTTTTTGATTCGGTATGGATTCAGATAAAAAAAAAAAAAATTGTGATGAATTTTATGGTAATTCGGTTCCATTCTATGCTAATCTGAACTGGACCAAAAAGTTTTCGGTATGGGTAGATAAATTTTTTGATTCGGTATGGATTCAGATTAAAAAAAAAAATTGTGATGAATTTTATGGTAATTCGGTTCCATTCTATGCTAATCTGGGTAATTACGATGATTTGGAGATTGGTTAGTTATATGGATTTTGGTTTAGTTTTGCTAAAACCCCAACTTTGGATCATATGAATACCAAAAATTCCATGAAATCGGGTTTACTTTCGGGTAATACCCATTTGGTTCGGTTTGGGTATCCGATTTTTAAATAAAAATTGTTTGGTTAATTTAACTCTTTCGGTTTCGCCTAGTTCATGTATTTTTGGGTCTTGTTCCAATTCAATATTTCGGATCCGGATATTTTGTCCAAGCCGTTGTGAAACCATGAAAATTTGATAAAAAATAATAGTACACTACTTAAGATGAATTGATAGTGTCTTATCACAATATCAACCACATTACATGATCAAACCGAAACCAATAAAATGTCATAAAAGCTCATCCATCACTAATTAGGATGAATGTTGACAAGGCTGAAAATCTTGGTCAAGATAAATTCCTTGACTACATATCAATGTAGTATAGATAAGGGTCGAATCCACAAATCTCAAAGTTTACACTGTAGTCGAATAAATGATTTAACTTAGCTAAAATTATAAAAAATGGGAGTTTGTTTTGCTAATATCCTATGGGTTAGATTCAATAATAAAAAAGGCGATGGCCCTAGGGAAATCACAGGAACTGAAAACAAATACTAGATGATTAATAAGGTTTTAATTAAACACAATCCCCAACTCAAACATAATTATAGAAATGATCTACTTTCGTGGCATCAATCACTTTTCCCAACAACTTAGATATCTAAACTGTCGTTTGAACCTAGAGATTGTATGAAAGAAGTAATGAATGAGTTTAATATGTTCATAAATTGCCTTAGCATCAATTTTCGTTGGCTAAGGACAATTTGCTCTCCTAGTGTTTTATCTAGCAATCTATTATACTTTCGTTTAATAAATTCAACCTAATATCATAAACTAGGTGTACAGTCTAGTTTAAGCATTAAAGTAATCATAGGAGAATATTTTAAATGACTAACCTATTTGCATGTAGTTAAAAATCTAACAATTCCATAGAAATTCCTAGATCTAACTAACTAACTACTCACACATATTGAAATGGACAGTAATCAAAGCATGATGATAAACATGAATAAAAACACTAATAAACTGAATAATACTTATATAAAACGAAATATAAAAAATTATAAGAGTTTAGAAGACTTCTCCACAAAGGAATGACAAAAATGAATGACAATCTTCAAGCAAAACTCCAACAACAAAAAGCAAAGAACAAAAATGGAGAGAAAAATGAAGAAAAATGTATTAAAACTAAAGAGAAAGCTTATCCAGGCTGAAAGGGAAGCTCAACATTGATTTATGGATTCAATTTTCGTCCATGATGAGAGAATTGAGGAGTCATTGGAGCGAATCTCGTGATTGATAACTTTCCAAGTTTGACATTCGGATGGAAATATATATCTTCAATAAAACAGTCATATCTTCTTAACCGCTGATTAGAATGACTTAAAACCACCGCCAAAACGAATCTAACTCCATTTCCTACGTCGTGTCAAAATTTGAGATTTAAATTTCTACGGGAAAGCCTTTGTCTGACACGATCTTTAAGGAACTTCAGACTAGTTCTCCATTGTCATTTCACTTGTTTGCCTTATTCTCCCTCAAATCTTCATTTCGAAGCTTCAATCCAAACTCCAATACATTAAGAACCTGTTAAGACTCTAAACAAACCAAAACACTAAAAAACAAAAGAAAGTCAATTGTTAAGATTTAAAAAACGCAACATATCAAATGTAACAAATGTTTACTGACTAAGATGTTTTGTGGACATGTTTTATGCAAAAGTGGCTTGAAACAGAGTAAGAAATGCATGAGCTTTTAGGTTATAAGGAGAAAAGTCTTTGAACTTGGTGCAATGAGTGAAATGAATATTGTCTCACAAATAAAGTTTGAGAATTTTTCATTCTGCATAAAAGAGATAACTTATGCATAAGTTCAAACCATACGCGCGCCGCGAACGCCAAGTCGGGCTCAGACATGGGACATGGATTAGTATTGTTAGGACGAATTATCTAATATTTGAATGAGTCAAAAACATCATCCTAAAATATCCCCTAACGGCTCTGAGATTGTGTCCACTTGCCAACATTTTTTAGCCTCCAAAACCGCTCTCCTTTGGCTATAAATAACTCATTCATTTACTTCATGTTCTAAAACACAATCAAAAGAAAAATTTCCAACTCTCTCTCATTTAGTCTCTTCTTCTTTTCAAAGTAATTTTAGTTTAAACGAGAGTATATCGTAGGATAATAGTTCATCATCTGATTTTTTAGTGTCATTAAATCAGTCTCTCATGGTTGTATCTTGGGATTCATAATCACATTAAAACCATCACACTACAATCAATTTTTGGATTAAGGAAATATAAAATCTCGAATCCAATAATCCTTTCTTACAACTTCATTTCTGTTTGGTTTCTGTTAAACGATTATGTATATAACAATATTTCATATCCGGTTTTTCCAAGGTCTAACAGTCCTAATAGAAAAATCCTTTTGTAGCCTATAGCTACATCAGATTGGAATATGCCATAATTTTAACCGTTTAAACTGCTTTGCAACATTCTTTAGTGCTTTTGTGAACATATATTCAATGATATCATAACGTTTCCACAAACGCTGCAAAGCGAGTTTGTGAAATGCTTTAAAACGCTAAAATGAAACTATGTCCTCGAACACTTCTTAGGGAATTTGCGTTTTTGGTAAAAGCACAAATAAACCGGATTCTACGATCTCACAATGGTCTTAAGAATGGTTTTAGCGATTTGTGGAAACATTTTTGGCGACTTCCTTATAGAGATTCAAATTTCAATTAATTTTGATTAATTTTGTCAGATACTAATTAGTTTTTTTTATCTGTCCACGACTAGCTGAAATCAACAACAATATGGATGTGACACCCAATGTGGTCGAACCGAACCCCACTGTTGATGCGTCAACTGGCAACAAGACCAATGAAATGACATGCCAAACTCTGTTCGGTGCTGGTCGTCATGCCGTGACAATTCCAAATGAGTTTTTCCTTATGATGTCGCCAACGCTGAGTTCAGCCTCCCGAGGTATGATGCCAATTTTTTTTTACGGCAAAGGTTACAAAACATGGTAGCAAAAGATGTTGTCTATTCTGACCATATTGAGCTTAGAGAAGTTCCTCAAAGAGAAAGTCAATGCTTCCTCCTTGAAACACTTGTGCTTACATTCTTACGAGCGTTTAAAACTGGATCCATATGGATTTCTTGTGAAATGGCCAGATTCTGGCCCCCTTGATTGATCCTCTGTACGAGATCTACAGTCACGCAATATCTTCAGAAGCAAACTCGATTCGACTCACGGTGAACCACATATATGTTTTGTTTGGTTTTGTATCTTGCAAAATGTAGTAAATGGTGTAAGAATTCAGGAATAAAAGCATTAGGAAATTAAGGAAGTTTGGAGAGATCATAATTTGAATTATTCAGGATAGCAATTTATGCAGTCTTCTAAAATATGTTATGTACAACTTGATATCACTATCATAGACCATCCATGGTGGGCTTAGCAATGTTAGATCGCTAATCCAGATACTCTATTGTCGTTCAATTGCTGAACTTAAGCTTAAAGTGCTAAATACCAATTCCTCATTCGAGAATGGACATTAAAGTTTTCAAAATCAATATCCAGAGAGTTCCTCAAACTATATATTAGCCAAAATATATCCTAAGATATATGATTTTAATGATCAATCATGACAATAACATAAGTCTTTTGATAAGAAAGTGAGTCACAAATAGTCATGTACGTAAATCATATTGCCGATCTATCAAACCATGAAATCCCTTTGAAAGAACATATATTCGTACAAAATGTCTACTCAATCATAATGAGAAAACCATAAGAAAATTAATAGAAATCAAAATCATAAATATGTAAAAAGCGTTTCGAAAACTTCTCCAAATCAGTAGACAAGAAGATGAGATCTTCTCCCTTACAACACTTCAACAATACAAACAAAAGGTGTTTAAGAAGTATGAAAACTATACTTTTTTTTTGTGAAACCTTTGGCTCTTTGGTGGTTTTGGAGGTTGTGCCCTTGATAAAAAAGTGGTTCATGTGTTCATATAGGCTGAGAAAGTTGGTGATATGCTCCTTGATCGAGATCAATGGAGAGATGTCACAAGATCACTTCGAGCGAATTTTTTTTTCCGGGTGCGGAAGCTTAAGGGGTGGTCGACTTGATGATGATGAGAACGTGAGACACTTGGTGATTATGTGATTGATCGGATGATGGTTTGTGAATGTTGGGAAAGGGTGAATGATGGATCGATTCGAAGACGGAACAAATGGATGATGATGATGACTTCGGTAACATGGAACAGACGGGGAAACGATGTGAAACTTTCAAGAGTTACGGAATACTCTCGAACTTTCAAACTCGAAGCCTTGTTTGATATGACGCACAAACAAGATTAAGACGAACAAAGATATGACACATTTTGTTGTTGATTAAACAATTGAGAGAGATAATTTTGATAAAAAGTTCAATAATTTTATTGATGAACTCACGACCAAATATATAGAGAAATACAAGGGAAAGAGTCAAACAACTCTTTTGGGGAAAGGACGAACATTAGTCTTAAACATGTAACTCTCTTTGGAAAAAGACAAACATTTAAAAGAGTCAAGCATGCGATACTTTATTGGAAATGACAAAAGTTTTAAACAAAATAAAATAGAAAGGATATAATAGAACATTAGTCCAAGTTCCGAAGGATAGAACGTTGGCCCAAGTTCCGAAAGATAGAAAAGAAAGTTCTGAAGGATAGAATAGAAAGTTCTGAAGGATAGAATAGAAAGTTCAGAATGATGTAATAGAAAGTTGGTCTGAGTTAAAAAAGATAGAATAGGCATATTACCAACGAGGCAAATGATAAATGTATGACCATAATGCCTCGCTAAAAACCTTGGCCGTATAAACCTTGTGGGAAAAAACTAAACCAAGGAAAAGAGTACAAAGGATCACACCACTCATTGCTAATCTCTAGCAAGCTTAAATCACAACCAATGCGGTTGGACAAGCGTTCAAGCTAGAGTGCCCTTGAGCCTCAATTAGCAGTGTGGTAATGGCTCGCTCCAAATTCCGAGATTTAGATCGTGTAATCGTCCCACTGGGCAACTCCATAGCATCCGAGTCTTCTTGGTCCTCCTTTGCTCCATTTAGCTCCGGTTCAAGCTCCGGTTCAAACTGCTTCTCCATGGTCATACTAGTTGGCTAGGGCTCCAAGGAAGAGATTACGATGATTAAGGAATATCCCAAAATATTTTCATTTTATGTCGGAGACAAAATTGATCGATGCACCCAGTGGGAATTGATCGATTTGACTTTAAGACAATTTTACGAGTGTTCGGTAAGAAAATTGATCAATGCAAGCAGAGCATATCGATTAATTTTCCTTGGCTGAATGACTTGATTTCACTTGCACACACATCTTTTGTAAGATTGCTGGCTTAAGTGAGAAATGCTCATTTTGGTCCCTAATTGCTTACTTATTTTTTCTTTAAAACACTTCGAAAGAACAAATAATTGAGAAACACCACTTTGTAGTGGAATCCTTTAGTTTTGTTATAAAAATGCTAAAATACATAATAAAACGGGTAAAAATTGTTGTTATTAATGTGTCTTGATGACGTGATCCGAATGTTGAGGATAGAGGACAACAACCGTTCTGCTCATGCCCGTTTGGGTCCCTAATTGTTCTTTCTTTCCAAAAAAACAATTTGTAAGCACAAACGAATGAAAACACCCATTTCATACCGAAACCTTTAGTTTTGATATCAAATACACTAAAAATACATAATAGAAACCGGTAAATATCAATGCTATCAAACCCCCCAGACTTAACTTGTCCTTCCTCAAACAAATAAGAGACTAACGAATGGAAAATATATTTGAAAATTTATGAGCTCGCTTACTTTTTACCATGGATTTGAGGTTGTAACTTCGTGATTCCATTGATAAAAGATTGCCCAAAAACTTTCACTTGGTACTATTGCCACAATTTTCACAATTGATTTATTAGAGTATCAAATCTGTAGAAACCGCAACTTCACAAAAAACCGACTGTCTAAACGACGCCAATCTGTAACGTAAGGAGATTAATTGTAGTGGTGAAATTTAAGATTGTGTTGGGGTTACCAGATTCTCCAAGAGATGAAAGATATTATGGCAAACAACAAGAGAGAACGTACCACTTAATGACACAATTTTCATCCACTTTCTTCTTGTTTCTCCGCCATACTTAGATTCTTGTAAGGATATAAAGTCTCTAAAAAACATCTAAAGCTTCTGTAATGGTCTCCACAATGATCTTTGAGGTGGTCTTGAGCCCAAGCAGATCAATTTTGGGCTTGTGGCTTTTTTTAAATATTTATTTATCGGCAAATTATTTTTATAAATGTTGTTGTACCATAATGGTAAAGCTGTTTAAATGTTAGGTTAAATTACTGAGGTCGAGTCCTATATTAATTTTTTTTTTCCTTTCATTTGTTAATTGGGCAATTTTTTTGTTTGCTTGCAACCTCCCATGGCCGAATTTGCCTTGGGATTTTTTAAGCATGATACTGTGGATAATGAAGATTGGATCCTTTTCTTTTGATTTTTCTCTTCTTTTTTTTTTTTTTTGTAGGAACCCAACAAGGCACAAAATGTATCTTGAATTTTGATTAACTCCGAAGGAACAATTAAGTTTAATCTCGAATCTTTGAAATCCATCATGCTTTCTTTAAGTTATGATATGTGCTTCAGCATGTCTTCACAAGGAACTGGAAATTTGTGTAAGACCTCTTCTTTTTACAAATATATGCGTATATTTTAAAAATAAAAGTAGAAATCATTGATACAAGCTACCAAAGCCTTGTTAAAACAAAATTTGGATCACTAGCTGGTCTAAAGACCTCCTAGCTAATCTAGGATATCATAGATGGTAGATGTGGATAAAGGTTCACCACGCAGAAAATCTTGTGATAAGAACAACACTCTATTTATGGAGACATTCTCGACATAAAACAAGAGCAAAAAAGGAAACAATCTCTTAACAAAACATTTTTTTAATTCATCCAAGGGTTGAATGTCTTTACAATGGAAGAATATGTGAGCTTATATAGGCTCATTTTACAAGTAATCAAATAAATCAACAAAAATACAGAATTAATCAAATTAATCATAGAAATCAATCATTAAATATTTTCGGAAGATTTTTAGCAATCAACCTTTATTTTGATTGATTTGTTGTAACTAAATATCTTCTTGATATATTTATTCGTTGAATGTCTTCTAGAATTTTATTTAAAATATAGACTTAATTTGCATCGGACCATTTGCTTATGAGTCGTGGATGTGAACCGTATTTTTTAGACTACATCAATCGTGAGATTTATGGGTATGGTATCAACTAAAAAATAAGGTGGTCATTCAAGATCAACAACATACTGGTAATGTGAATAAGAATTCTTGAATATATACTTGTTTCCGTAGTCTCACACATTTAATAAGAAAGAATTAAGACCAAGTTTGGTGGTTGCTCTAATCAGTAATCATCATGCTAAGGTAAGCAACGATGATAATATTTTTATTCAAAAACCTTAACTAATTATAAAGTTACGACTACGCATGAATAAGTGCTGGTCTTTCATTAATTAAAGAAAATACAAAAGCAATTGGATTTAAACTACAGCTGGAAGCAGCTTGTTAAATAGGATTAAGAAAGACTTTAAACAATGTTTCTTTCTTTATCGACAAAAAAAGGCTTTTAGTTTTTTTTTTCTTTCAACCAAACATTAATAATTCAAATAAAACTATCCAGATTGATTAATCAAATTAGAAGAATAGTGTATACATAGTTAAATTAAAAAAAACAATTTCACGTGGAACGTGTCAAATGTCTGCTTGGATATTGGACTGATATCAAATATGATGTAAAGAGAAAGTTGGGAGCAACTTGCGGAGAGCTTTTAGTATCCTCATTTGAAATAAAAATACATATATAAATATTGATAAAATAACACGACAAAAAATATATTGAAACAATAAATATTTTAATTAGGAAATTTGGCAAAAATAACAAAAACTGTATAATTCACGATCCAACCAATTACATACCATGGCTAGATATTTCATGTATTTTATGAAATATTTTATGACACATACATTTTCTCTTTCTTTTTTCTTATTATTTTTATCCCTCATCTTATTTTGTTTGGTTTAGATTTCTTGAAAGATATTGATTCAAATTTTTTGATCAAGTAATAAACATATATACTTATTTCTTTTTTTGCATATATCCCAACTCAATTTTTTTAAATCGGACACAAATTTCTCAAAACCAAATAACAATCATAATTTAAAGCTAGTCATTATATTCTATTTCATTTCGATCCATGTAGAATGCATGTAGTACCATGTTAAGTTCATAAGAAATCTAGCCTACTTTAATTTTTTTTATCTCAATTTTTGAAAACTCAAATCATGTTAGATGCAAGAAAAAATATTAGTTTTTTACTAAGTTTGTAAGATCTAATGAAATAATAATGAATGATTAAATCAACAAATAGTGAAGTGATTTTGGTATAGTAAGTCCACTGAGACTAGACATTGTCACACCCGAAATTAAGTTTCACTGTCTATATTATGTAGAAATTAGGCTAATGGACCGGCCAATATGGACTAGTGATGACAAAAAAGAAGAAGATTAAATCAACAAATAATATGAGATGGTATAAATAAATTTTCAGAAATAATGCAAAAATATAGGATATAGATGATGATGACTTTATTGGTGAGTTGCCGAGGAGAAAATGGTCTATTTGAATGAGAATTTGTTATTGAATTTATTTTGGATTTCTAATAACTATATTTTTTTATTAACAAAACGAATTTGACTATATCACAAATTTACCCCTTAAATTAAGCGTGAGATCTTAAGAGAAAAAAAAAAAAAAATAGACTACTCAAAATTTTTTTCCTCTCACCTAAAAGTGTGTATTGCGGGTAAAGGGTCGGGTAATGGTAAGGGTAGGGGTCAGGTAAGGGTATTTAAAATCTTACCCGGACGGTTAATTTTTTAGTAAGAATAGGGTAAAGATCAGGTAAGGATAATTCAGGTAACAAAAATTACTACCCAAATGGGTAATTATGGTAACTAAAATCAATATTCTAACATATAATTACGAAGAATATTTGAAAATTTTGATATTTTGTATAACATTGTTTACATGAATCGTATAATTCATCATAAAATACGCAACCCTTGTGATATAAAACAAAAACGTTTTTGTTTTGAAACTTTAGAAAGATTACAATTACGGGTACTTGGGTAATTCAGGTAATTACACGACCTTTATTCTTACACATTAATATAATTTATCAATATCCGTATGGATAATATTAATTAGATATATACATTGCGGACAAGGGTTGGGTAGAAGTCGAATAAGAGTATTTAAAATCGTACCCGAACTGATAATTTTAGGATACGAATCAGATAATTACCCGATCCGAAATGCAAAGGTCACCTACGCGTATTTGCGGTTATAAACGGGACATAACATTAATTTGGGTCAGAATATATCCTAAGTTAATATAACTAGGTGAGTATCCGCGCCATGCGCGGGTATTTGTTTGTTAGACTTGTTTAAATCTTAAAATTTATAGTATATTTAGTGTTGCTTATATCACCCTATAAATTATTTATAAAAATCTCTTAAATGCTTTGTAAA
>OVAP01001224.1:0-25542 GCA_900406295.1 Aurinia saxatilis | reverse complement strand
ATATATATATATATATATATATATATATTAACCTATTTATTTACATGTAAATACATGAATTTTTCAGTTCTTCAGTAATCATGAAGAAATATTACTTGATGTTCAAAGAAAGAAAATATTACTTCACGTTTCTTCTTATTCCGAACTATTATTAATCAGGACATTGAGGTTCAAACATCGTAATCCGCCAATAATCTCATAAATTCATAAAAAGGTTCGTAATTAAATTTTGATGCAAAATCAATTTCCGAATATTTTTAGCAAACATTATTTTATTTTAGATTTTTTCTTTTAACAAAATTCATTTATATGTATATGTAAATATATATTTGATCAAATATTTTTATTAAAGCAATTCAATATTTATATTATTAGGTATATACAATAAATAATATATATTTTACATATTATATTGGAAATATATCAGATTTTTTTGGGTAAAAAATTAGTAGAAAATAATCACTCAAATTTCGTCAGAAATTCATCGAAATATATCTTTAATTTTTTTTCAAAAATTTAACATGTCATTTTATTGACGATTCTTTCTATGAATTTAACAAAAATGTTCCAATAATTTTTTCAAACCAAATTAACTGACTATTTTAGATAAATTATAATTTTCAATCATAGAACGGTTGGTAAGAGATTTTTTAAATGGCTTCCAATAATTTTCGATGAAATTTGACTAAACGTATAAAACTATGTATACTTGCCTGTTTGCAACGATACATGGATTATTAATTGAACCAAGACAAGAAACTGAGAAGGTATTAATTACGAGACAGTGAAGAGTATATTACCATATTAATGAAGATCTTTATTAAACTTAAGATCGATGACCAATGTAAAAGTAGTTCGTTAGATACAATCAATTTTACATACATGAGACCTAATTACTTATAGGGTAAAAAGAAAGAAGCGATTTCTTAACTTGATTGTCGGTCGTCTTGATGGCCATTTGGCGCTCTTTGCATGCTTTAATTGTTAAGTTCATTATGTTAGATTGTAATCAATTAGATTATACATGCAACCGTTTTGCCATTCCAAAAGATTCAGGCATGACAACTTCTTTAAAAATCTCAATATCATTTATGATTAATAAACACGATCATCTAAAAGTATATTAACCGTATGGATATGTTGATAGCGAGTTTTTTCTTTTTATATACAAACAAAAGGTATATTATAAGAGATGTAAACTAGACAGCGCTCGTATGGCAAAGAGTGTTACTAAATACTATCGGTATCAATCTTACATCGCAAGTCATGGACCTGTTTGACTGGCTGATCAATTAGATATTGATAATGCTAATTGACATTTTTTTCTTTGTGTAGTTTTCTTTAGTTCTGGTTACCTTCCTATTGGTGAAATAACACTTTTCTAGTTGTAAGACTTCGTGCCACGTTATTTGGTCTAATAAAATTTCTTGGTGACAAAAAAGAGATTTAGAAGAAGTGTTAGGATAACTCTTGTGCTATAAACATATGTTTATGCTAATTGAAATGTGAACAATATACCATAAAAAGTAGTTATATAATGTGCCAACGATTGACTGCATAGACATGTATTATGGGCATTAAACTTGTTGCACCACAAACTTTTCACCTCTTTATTTTACGTCATAAACTTCTCGGTCTATCTACGCAGTCAATCTATGTACCAAAGATTTCCAAACTATTTAATTATAAGCTAGTTGAAAATATTTGTAAAGTGATAAAATGTTTTTATGGTATGTTACATTCCAAAATATTTTCTACTCATTACTCACTCTAGTTGTTTCACAAAGAGTGTCTTCTTAGACTATTTGTCTTAATTCACATAGAGTGTTGTTTACCTTTTATTGAAAGGATTAATTATGAGAATACCATTAAAATTTGTAGGAACTGCCATTCTTTAAATTCTTTCCAAAACAGCCATTCCAGAATTTTATAAAAACTTATACAAAGACCTTTATACCCTTAAAGGTGATGACGTCAGCTGTGTCATTCTCATATGCGATTCCTTCTACTCGTTTTTCCTCTCTCCCGCAACAAACTTTTGATCCCAGATTAGGGTTCCTCATACCACAAAAATCTCAACCACGGATTAGGGGTTTTGTTATCTCTGCACATATGAGTAAAGTCTGTATCACATAACCTTATGAAGGTATGCAACTGAATCCAAAACCCAAAATTTTTCTTGGGTACCTGTTGATTCAATCAGATTATGAAATTTCCATGTTTTATCTCTCCTTCTTCAAATCTTCTTGTCGATAAACAAACACTTCAATCTTTTTCCCAGAATCCGTGCTCTCGATCGCGTCTCCGATTGGTTTTGATCGAAATATCAAATTCAAGAAAGATAGATTCTGGTGACGATGAAGCAGAGACGGAGTCCACCGAAGCACAAGCATGAATTATTAGTTTGCTATATTTGGATTCCATATATGTAATACTTAGTTCAAGGTACAAGTTCCTAGGCTTTTTTAGTTTGAAGAGTTGAAAATTTTACATCTTTGGAGTGTTTGGCTGGTTGGTTTAGTTTCCTCAATAAAAAATGTAGTAGAGTAACCACTGAATCGTCTTATAGATTTCTTAGTTAGTGCCATTACTTTCTCCTTGATGATAATCAATTGGAATGGAATTTCAAATTTGTTCTAATGTCACTGCTTACAAATGTCTTCTTTAGCTTTATGTTGAGCTGGATAAAATCAAGGGTGCGTTTCACTATCTTATTTGGGTTTAGTATTGATATATTGCGTTTTTAACTCTTTCTAACATTTGTTTTCAACTGTTTTTCAAGTCTTTTAGTGTCATTTTAGAGTCTTAACAGGTACAAACACGATGGAGTATGGATTTGAGCTTCAAGATGAAGTTATGAGCAAAATTGTGAAGAAAAGCTGATTTTAGTATGGATCGATCGATCAGTGACTACTCAAGAGGAGTGCGGAGCATCTGCAGATCGACGTGCACGCGAGGATTCAGCACATATCGATCGATCCTTAGTTGGATCGATCGATCCGACTATGGATCGATGGATCCGTGCTCGATCGGGGTGTATTTTTGGAAACTTGAATCAGATCAATTCTTGCCTTATTTGATGAGATTGCACGCGTTTTGCTCCCCCTATATAAAGGGTATGAGCCTCAGAAAACCCTCATCCACGNTTGCACGCGTTTTGCTCCCCCTATATAAAGGGTATGAGCCTCAGAAAACCCTCATCCACGTTTTTCTCTTTTTCTTTTGGATCTAAAAACACTTTCTTCATTGTTCTTCATTTGTTCTTGATTTTCACCACTTGTAGCTTGAGGATTCTTGAAGATTGTTGCTTAACTCTTTCATTCCAGCCATTTACTGTTGTTGAGAAGTGTTCTTGGACTCTTGCTTTTTATATTTTCGTCCTTAATAAAGTTGTCATTCATTTCTTATTGTTTTTTATCATGTTCTTTATTACTTATTGCTTTACTGTCATTCCAAGCATGTGTGAGTAGTTAGGTTGTTAGACATAGGAGAATCTATGGATTGTTAAGTTAGTAACTATATGTAAATAGGTAGATGTGTAGAGATTTCCCTCCTAATAAAACCTTAAAGCCTAAACTAGAATTGATCACTTAGTTTCTGTTCATAGGACTCCCTATTAAACGAAAGTGTAATAGGAATCCTGAAACCTTATTAGAAGAGCAGATTGTCCTTAGCCAACGAAAGTTGATGCTAAGGCAAGTTGTGAACAAATCAGATATGCTCTAGTAAAGCTCTCTATCTAGTTTAAATCTAAATAAAAGTTTAGGCATTTAAGTAGTCAAAAGAAGTGATTGGTATCACGAAAGTGGACCAATTTAGAATTATATTTGAGTTGGAATTGAGTAGAATTAGAACCTGAATAAACACCCAGTTTAGTTTTATACAATCCATTGATAGACAATCCATTAATCATCCCTAGGTCTAGCATTTAATTATTATTGAATTTAAAAACCATAGAAAAATTAGAAACAAAAAAAAACTAAAACCTTGAATAATTCGATTTAGCTTAATTAATCAATTTGATAGGTTACAGTGTAATTGCTGGGATTTGTGGATTCGATCCTTTACTAATGCATTGATAAAGTGTTAGTTGTCAAGGTCTTTTTAAGTTAAAATAGACAACTTATTAAGTGGCGCCATTGTCGAGTCCGACCATTTTACATGTTACTGAAAAATTTATATTAAGTTTAAATCATTTACTAACTTTTTTTTGTTTTTGTTTCCTCGTTGTTCTTGCAGGTGCATGACTAGAAGCCGACATTCAGCAGCTGACCTTGTAATCCTGTCTAACGATGAGCTTGCGAGAACAGAAAGAGTCAACAGGAGAAACCGGTGGTATCCTGTCACAATGGCTGACAATCTCGACGTTGCAGCTCTTCAAGAGCAACTGACGACAATTCGTTTGCAAGTGGAGGCTCTCCAGGAGCAGGTCCGCCACCGTCCACATCCAACTCTTAGCGGCTCTGACAAGCCCCATACATTCTACAGGAACCGCTCAGCAATTGTTCCCCCACCAATGGCGAGGCAGGACTATGACATCAAGGGCCAGCTCATTCAGCTAGCGGAACAGAAGTCATTCTGCTGTCTTTCAAATGAGAATCCCATGGAGCACATTGAGCGTATCGAACAAATCACCAACCTCACTAAGGCCAATGGTGTACCACCAGATTATGTCCGCTGCAAACTCTTCGAGTTATCACTATCCGGAAAGGCTCTTTCATGGCTTAAGTCCCTCCTACCAGGTAGTTTAGTTGGTTGGGAAGTAGCCCGCAATGCCTTCATCGACAAGTACTACACCAAAACCAAAATTGTAGCTTTGAAGGCCAATATTTCCAACTATTCCCAGCACTCATGAGAGTCCTTTTGTGAGGCATGGAAGAGGTTCTGTTCCCACCGCCGAGACTGCCTCCATCACGGTTTTAGCGAGACGCAACTGCTTACTATTTTCTATGATGGTTTATCTTGGGAATTTAAAGGTCAATTGAACTCTGCTAGTAACGGAAATTTCATGACTCGTAGTATTGCAGATGCTTTGGAATTGATCGAGAACATGGCTGAAAGTTCTTCGAGCCCAAAATATGACAAAAGCAAGAAGGTTGCTTCGGTGGAGGCACATCAGATAGCAGAGCTAACCGAGCAAATCAGCTTATTTGTGAAAGCAAACCAGCGCGGCGTAAACTCCTGCGATAGAGAAGGTGATCCTGTATCTTCTGAGGAGAATGTGATGGGAGAAAATGATGATGAAGAGGAGTGCAACTATGTCACTGGCCATGGGTACAAACAGGGATACAACCCCAACTACAAGCACCCTAATCTCTCCTACCGCAGCGCAAATGTCGAAAACCCACAAGATCATGTATACCAGCCCAAAAATGCTATTGGTTCTAACAATGCTTTTGTTCCTTTTCTGGAAAAGCCGGCCTTCCAAGGCCAGGGACACCAAAAGCAATCATTCAACAATTACTAGGCCCCATGCCTTTTTCACCTCCTTACCAAGCCCCAACAAACAACCCCCAAGATGAGTTGAAGGTGATGATGCAGATGATTCTTGCTAATCAACAGAAGTCCATGGTGGAGATCAATGCCAAATTGGAGAACCACAATGCCAAAGTTGACGGCATGTACAACAGTCTGAACACCAAGTTTGAAGTCTTGGCGAACCATGTCAAAAAGCTGGACACTCAGGTGGCCCAAACAGCCGAAGCAGTCAAGAGACCTCAAGGGGCATTCCCTGAACGTACTGACAAAAACCGGAGGGGTGCAAATGTCAATGGCATTACCCTACGGAGTGGCAGATTGGTGGACTCTCGCGAGAAAGAACCCTTTGCACCAAAACAGGTAGTTGTTTCTTATGATGTTGATGAAACTGTTGACATGAGTATATTGAATGGCGCAGGAAAGGAGACACCAGCTGCTGATAATGCACCGAAGACTACACCCGTCGAGCGCGTATACATACCAAAAGTGCCATATCCCACCAAGCCAAAGCTGTCAAAGAAAGCTGCAAAGAAGGTGAAGGAAGTGGCCAAATGCAGGGAAATCATCGACGTCATCGAAGTCAAATGCCAACTGAAGACAATGATAGAGCTCATGCCATCCATGCAACTCACTATGAAGAACTTGGCAACATCTAAAGTTGCAGACGAAGAGGAATGTGTTATGCTCACAGAGGAATGCAGTGCCATAATTCTAAGCAAGATGCCGAAAAAACTTGGAGACCCAGGTCGATTCATTCTCTCTGTCAAAATTGGTTCAATTGACTTCGTTGCTTCTTTATGTGATTTAGGTTACAGTGTTAACCTGATGCCATACTCGGTGGAGAGGAAGCTGAGCTTGACAAACTTCAAACCAAGAAAGATTTCATTGGTGTTTGCTGATCGTTCGGTCAAGTATCTTGTGCGAATTCTGGAAGACATCATTGTCAACATAGGAGGAGCTTATGTGCCAGCTGACTTTATTGTGTTGGAACTAGAAGAGGAACCCAAGGACCCTCTCTTACTTGGAAGACCTTTCTTGTGTACTGCAAGTGATATCATAGATGTCAGGCGCAAGCTTATAGACCTCCATCTTAGAGATATCATGATGCAGTTTCAAATTGACAAGCTGCTGAAACAGCCGATGCTCGATGGACAGACATTTTCTATTGACGACTCATTGAAAAATGGTGCAGAGATTACTGATGAGATGTTGTTTGACGACCCGTCGGAGATTGCTTTGACGAGAGCGGAAGAAAAAATTTGGTTTTAATGATGTGGATAATGCAGGTTATGCAAGGATGTTGGACTCCAGCAAATCCATGGAGCGGATGATAGCTTATCTTAGCCTTGATGACAATGCATCAACATCAGTTTCCCACAACGTAAAATCTTCTGAGAAACCTTGGTGCGAGCTTAAGGCTCCCAAGGTTGAGCTCAAGGTTTTACCAGCTGGGCTAAGGTATGCGTATCTCGGTCCTAAAAACACTTTCCCTGTCATCATCAATACTGATTTAAATGTTGCAGAGACAACCTTTCTCCTTTGTGAGCTTAGGAAGTACCGTAGAGCCTTAGGCTATTCACTAGATGACATCACTGACATTTCACTTGACCTTTGCATGCATAGAATCCATCTAGAAGATGAGTCAATGACTTCTATAGAACATCAGAGACGGTTAAACCCGAATCCAAAAGATGTTGTTAGGAAGGAGATAATGAAACTTCTAGAGGCCGGTATAATTTATGTTATTTCAAATAGTAAATGGGTTAGTCCCGTGCATGTAGTGCCTAAGAAGGTGGTATGACTGTAGTTAAAAATGATAAAGATGAGTTGATCCCAACTAGAACTATCACATGCCATAGGATGTGTATTGATTACAGAAAGTTAAATGCTGCCACTTGTAAAGACCATTTTCCATTACCTTTTATTGATCAAATGCTTGAACATTTGGCTAACCATGCTTTCTATTGTTTCTTAGATGGTTATTCAAGTTTCTTTCAGATTCCTATACACCCAGACGACCAGAAGAAGACGACATTCACATGTCCCTATGGCACTTATGATTATCGCATAATGCCATCTGGCTTGTGCAACGCTCTAACGACTTTCCAACGATGCATGATGTCCATTTTTTCTGATATGATTGAGGATATTGTTGAAGTTTTTATGGATGATTTTTCTGTCTACGGGTCTTCTTTCTCTATCTGCCTTTTAAACTTGTGCATGATTTTGAAAAGGTGTGAGGAGAAGCATCTTGTGCTGAACTGGGAAAAATGCCACTTCATGGTGAGAGATGGAATTGTCCTAGGATGAGGCATGTATGCAAGCCTTCCTTGCCATAAAGGAAGCATTGGTGAGTGCACCAATTATCCATGCACCAGATTGGGAGCTACCATTTGAGGTGATGACTGATGCAAGTGATTACGCTATTGGCGCTGTCGTTGGACAACGCAAGGATAAAAAGTTTTATGTCATCTACTACGCTAGCCGCACGCTAGATGATGCCCAATGTAAGTATACTACTACTGAAAAGGAATTACTTGCAATTGTGTTTGCTTTTGAAAACTTTCGCTCTTATATTGTCGGTTCTAAGGTTATTGTTCACAGAGACCATGCCGCTTTGCGGTACTTTCTTAACAAAAAGGACGCCAAGCCTAGGCTCTTGCGATGGATTCTTTTGTTGCAGGAATTTGACTTGGAGATAAAGGACAAGAAGGGAGTAGACAATGAAGCAGCTGACCACTTATCCAGGATGCACATCGATGAGATTGTACCAATCAATGACTATCTTCATGAGGAGAAGGTCTAGATAATCGATGTTTGCTACACTGCGGAAGCTGCAACTGTTGAAGAGGTTGTGATGTCTTGGTTTGGAGAGATAGCTAACTATCTAGCTGCGAAAGAGAGCCCGAGAAATTCACCGGCCATGACAAGAAGAAGTTCTTGCGAGACATCAGACACTATTACTGGGATGAGCCCTACCTCTACAAGAAGTGCGCTGATGGTGTTTTCCGCCGCTGCATTCCAGAAGAGGAAGTCTCATCAATTTTACATGATTGTCATGCTTCTTCTTAAGCAGGTCACTTTGCAACCTTTAAGACAGTTTCTAAAGCGTTGCAAGCAGGATTTTGGTGCCCCCACGATGTTTAAAGACGCTCATGAATTCATCTCCAAGTGTGACACTTGCCAGCGACAAGGGACCATCAGCAAACGCAACGAGATGCCTAAGAATTTCATTTTGGAGGCCGAGGTGTTTGACGTGTGGGGAACTGATTTCATGGGACATTTTCCAATTTCAGGGAAGCATGAGTACATTATTGTAGTTGTTGACTTTGTCTCTAAATGGGTGGAAGCGATTGCAAGTCCAACAAACGACTCAAAAGCCGTTCTTAAATTGTTTAACACTATTGTTTTCCTCAGGTTTGGAGTACCAAGAGTTGTCATCAGCGACGGAGGATCACACTTCAGCAACAAGGTATTTGCAAACTTATTGAGGAAATATGGAGTAAAACACAAGATCGCCACAACTTATCACCCACAGACGAGTGGCCAGGTCGAAGTCTCAAACAGAGAAATCAAGAGTATTTTACAGAAGACGGTGAAACCATCTCGTAAGGATTGGTCTCTGAGATTGGATGACACATTATGGGCCTACATGACCGCATTCAAGACACCATTGGGCACCACACCATTCCATCTTGTCTACAGCAAAGCCTGTCACCTTCCCCTGGAACTTGAGCATAAAGGAGCATGGACTACCAAAACAATGAACTATGACATCAAAACTACCCAAGCACGACAGTTGATTCAGTTAAATGAGCTAAATGAAATTCGTCACACCGCCTAAAATTTTTTGAAGATTTACAAGGAGCGGACGAAAGTCATTCATGACAAAAGGATCATTTTCCACAACTCTGATGCCAATGATCATGTATTGCTTTTCAATTCTCATTTGAAACCTTTTCCAGGAAAGTTGAGATCACGGTGGTCTGGCCCTTTCACCATCAAGAAAGTGAGACCTTATGGTGCAGTGTATATATTTGACAAGGACGGTTGTGAGTTCATTGGCAATGGACAGAGGCTAAAACCATACCTCGCAGACACAACGATCACTAAAGGCGGCATTGTTCGCCTAAGTGACCCTATCAGCGCGTAAAAGGCGTACAAGTCAAGCTACGTGACTTAAAATAAAACGCTTAGTGGGAGGCAACCCACTCGGTAGACTAGTTTTGATTATCTTATTTTCTTTCTTTTTTTAATATATTTTTAACTAACATATTAATCTTTAGTTGTGTTTTTAAGTATTTCAGTAAAAAAAAAAAAGGTCGGATCGATCCTCAAGTGGATCGATCGATCCATGGCAAACACGAGCAAGAACGCGGAAAACTCGGAGATCGATCAGCAACCTCCAGATCGATTGATCGAAACACGGATCAATCGATCCGTAACCAGGTATGGTCCGGTTTGGTTTAAACCGGTTTAATTCACTTGAATTAAATCGGAAAACACAAAATTTCTCAAAACAAACCCCATTTTAGATAAACAATCGTGTTTCACCTCTCCTTGCTCCTCTTTGGAGATTTTGGGAGAGAACTTTTGATTCTTCATATCTTTCATTACTTGTCCAATCTTGTTGATTTTTTACCCTAATCCACTTGATTTTTTTTTTGCTTAATCTGATTCTATACTCCATTCATTCATCCAAGCAAGGTAAGTCACTCAAATCTCAATATTAAGGGATGAATTTGAAGAACTAGGTTTGACAATTCTGGGTTTAATTCATGGGTTTTTAGGTTGCTTATTGGTTATATTACGCATCCTAGGATGTTTTTATGCCTTACCCATGTCTTAATTGTCAATTTTAGAGTTTTGAAAAATCCCTCTTTGGGTATGGACGAATTTGGGTTTTAGGATGAGTTTTGTTGGTCATTGTTTTGATTTGGAACTCTAAGGTATCATAATATATAAGTCTAGACCTTATAGAACACTCATCTCAATTATCTTGTGGAATTTGATGATTTTTAGGACTTGGATTAAGGTTGGATAGAAGTTGTGAATTGGTTAAGTATGGTTTAGGAGATTCGCTTCCTATGATTTTCTCTAGCTTTGGAACATGATAGCTAGTGTGTTTATACATATATAATTGCTCATTTTGCTTTAAACAACCATTTGGTGTATTGGTATTGACTTGGGATGGTTGTGTTTTTTTGGTGATGTGTAGGATAATGGCACGAGATGAAGGCTCAGGCACAACTTTACGCAAGAACCCATCCCGTCTTACAAGAAACCCGATATCCCAATCAGAAAGGTCAACCCTATCTCGAACACAAAAGGCTAAGGAGAAACAAGTTGCAACTCCAGAACCATCTAGTTCTGAGGATAAGGATGATGATGATGATGATGATGACCAGTCCGATGAAGAGGAAGTACCTGAGATGACTATAAATCCTTGGCCTAGACCTGATGGCACACTGTTTGAGGGCGGGATACCTGTCATGATGGGCGAAAACATCAAACTGGTTGACTTGAAGGCTTCTACAATGTACCGAGAGCGCAAACGAGATGAACCATGGAGTACAGCTAATAAGGTCTTCTACAACAGATGGCTTCGCCTCAAATTCAAACCTGCAAGAGTCATTTGTGTTAGCACATTCTAGAAGATGGGGATAATGTCTGATATGATGTCGATTCTGAGCCGAATGGGACTTGGGACCTTACCATACAAGCCTTACGACCTTTATGAGGAGTTAGCTCGACAGTTCTTTGCTTCTATGGAGTTACATATGCGGAATGGTGGCCATGATAATGCTCTCGATGCTTATATCACATTCTTCTCTCGCGGCAGACTCTTCGAGCTTTCGATTCCAGATCTTTGTGAGGTATTTGATTTTGATGCGACAAAGAGAGGATGCCATTACCCCACCTTCAACACCCTGGATCTTTGGCGCACGATTGGACACACAACGACGGACTCACGTGACCGTAAGCTTACCAGGATTTGGAATCCAGTTATTCGAGTGGCTACAAAGATACTGGGGAGCTTGTTTTTACGCAAGGAGGAGACAGGTTCACTTACAGATGCAGAGATGGTTCTCTTACACTATGGTCTCCCTCGTTCGATTGATGATGTCTACTCTCCTGAGACCCGACGCAGAATCCCCAAGGTCCTGGACACAAACTTGAGGTACTAATTTGCCCAGATGCTCGTTGCCAAGAGGTCGCATGGGATCAACATCGCCAAAACCAAGGATGAATTTTTAGGTAATATACTAACTCCTATTTTCTTGAAGAGTGGAGTTGATTTGAGTATAGAGCCAGCACCTAGGAAGGAGGTAGCCGTCTTCGATTATGCCTACTTCAATACCGCATTTATTGTGAAGGGTGATATCTAGACATATACATTCACCGACCTCGAGGGATTCACCAGACATGTCAAACTCCCCGTTGAAGGCCTGACTTCACCATTTACTCGGGAGGCTTTATGGTTCAGGGTCCCTCCGCACCTCCTATGTGACCCACCGCGCGCTTCTATTAGACACCAAGCTCCACCTGCCATGCATGTTCACCACCTCAGCCCTCCTCTGTGGAGTACGCCTTGCCACCTTACACTGGTGAGTATGATCTTGATCCTCTTCCTTCAGATGCTTCCGTGGAACAGTGACTAGACCGCATTCTGGAGAACCAGCACCGTCAGCATTCCATGTTGACACGGATGTGGGGAGCCTTGTCCAAGATTGTATGCGGTGGAGGATCATCAGCACGTGACATTGCAGGTCCCAACGGCGAGACCCATGACGATGTGGTCACAGATGATGAGACACCCGCGCACGAGAGCTTGACGTGATGCTTTACAGCGAGCCACCATGACCCCGCTGTATCATTTCTTTTTTTTCTTTTTTATTTATTTGTCGTATCTTTCTCTGCTCTTATTTTCACACTGGAGACGGTGTGATTTAAGTTTGGGGGAGGGTACAAGTGAGTGACTAACTTCGTTTATTCTTTTATTTTGTTTTTCTTGAGTCATTTTATTGTTTTTCTCTGAATGGATTTTACTGTTCGAATTTTTATGAGTAGAAAAACTCTTTAACAAAAAAAAAAAAAATGAACTAGGGGACAGTGATGATATTGCATATATTGATGCTAGTATTTGTTTTTGGGATAGGTTGTTTATTAGTACCATTCATTGTCTTGCGAGATTTGCACTTATTTTTTACTTAGCACCCTTTCCAATAAGTGTTCTTGTTAGTGTGAAATCTCGTTTGAATTATGCCTTTCCTATATTATCGGACTTAATTGAATTTAATTTTTCTCATTTATGGCTTTTTGATCACATGCATGGATTTTGTGCTTTCAACATTTTACCACCCTCCTTCATTTTNCCTACATTATTGGACTTAATTGAATTTAATTTTTCTCATTTATGGCTTTTTGATCACATGCATGGATTTTGTGCTTTCAACATTTTACCACCCTCCTTCATTTTTTTATTATTAAAACCTCACCATATTAAGATCTCAAACTCTTTTCAAACCAATAAACACTTTCTAGAGTGAGGCCTTTTTCTGAAAATATTTCATGTGTAAAAAGCTCGTAAGATTAGAGTGACAAGTCTTTTTCTTCCATTAGCATTAGTCTCATTGGCTAATCTAGGGGGCTGGGATTTGTATACTTTGATTTGAGTTGATCATTTAGAATTTTCCTATGAAGGTTTGGGTAGTAGTAGAATGGAATAAGTTTGGGAGAGTTGGAATAAAGGATTAGAATGTGGTTGGAAATATAANAAGTTTGGGAGAGTTGGAATAAAGGATTGGAATGTGGTTGGAAATATAAGATAGATTTTTGCCTAGGAGAACTCATAACTTGGAATCACTCTTTTAGCATTTCTGATTAATTCTGTTTACTTACATTGAAAAAAAATAAATAAAAAATTACTGGTCTGTTAGTTAAAGAGTTCTTAGAAATTTTATGTTTTGAGAGTTCTCTAGGATGGATTGATTTGGAAGAGATGATGAGGTTTTGGTTGAGTTAGTGATGATTTGAATTTTCAAGAATTTGGAATGGGTAGATGGAACAAATTGCTTGTATGCATAAATTCCTATTTTCTTTGACCAATTTTTGCATAATGATAACATTCCGCTTTCTTGAGAGTTAGTCACCGTTTGAAATTTTGATACACTTAACCACCTACATTTGAACCTTTTCCTCTTTGAACCAAATGTTATGATCAATTGTCCATTTTTGAGATTGTGCCTATTGTTTAATTGAATGTAAAGGAAAGGTGAATAGGAATCGAGTGGGATCATTGACATTGGACTTAAAGATAAAATTGGAGCAGATTGGGGTGTTTTAAGCTTGAATGGGTAAAAATTTCACATGTAAAATATTGGCGTTAATTCGAATCCGTCCTTAGAACTTAGAATGCATGCTTTTTGAGTCCCCACTTTCAAACCTTTCTCTCTTCTTTAACCTTTGTTATTTGCTTGCGGACAAGCAAAGGTTAAGTTTGGGGGAATTGATATATTGCGTTTTTAACTCTTTCGAACCTTTGTTTTCAACTGTTTTTCGAGTCTTTTAGTGTCATTTTAGAGTCTTAACAGGTACAAACACAATGGAGTATGGATTTGAGCTTCAAGATGAAGTTATGAGCAAAATTGTGAAGAAAAGCTGATTTTAGTATGGATCGATCGATCAGTGACTACTCAAGAGGAGTGCGGAGCATCTGCAGATCGACGTGCATGCGAGGATTCAGCACATATCGATCGATCCTTAGTTGGATTGATCGATCCATGTGCGGATCCATCGATCCGACTATGGATCAATCGATCTACCCGTACTCGATTGGGGTGTATTTTTGGAAACTTGAATCAGATCAATTCTTGCCTTATTTGATGAGATTGCACGCGTTTTGCTCCCCCTATACAAAAGGGTTGAGCCTCAGAAAACCCTCATCCACGTTAAGTTAGTAATGGATGTTAGACATAGGGGAATCTATGGATTGTTAAGTTAGTAACTGGATGTAAATAGGTAGATGTGTAGAGATTTCCCTCCTAATTAAATCTTAAAGCCTAAACTAGAATTGATCACCTAGTTTTTGTTCATAGGACTCCCTATTAAACAAAAGTGTAGTAGGATTTCTGAAACCTTATTAGGAGAGCAGATTGTCCTTAGCCAACGATAGTTGATGCTAAGGCAAGTTGTGAACAAATCAAATCTGCTCTAGTAAAGCTCTCTAGCTAGTTTAAATCCAAATAAAAGTTTAGGCATTTAAGTAGTCAAGAGAAGTGATTGGTATCATGAAAGTAGACCAATTTAGAATTATATTTAAGTTGGAATTGAGTAGAATTAGAACCTGAATAAACATTCAGTTTAGTTTTAGACAATCCATTGATAAACAATCCATTGATCATCCCTAGGTCTAGCATTTTATTATTATTGAATTTAAAAACCATAGAAAAATTAGAAAAAAAAAAACCAAAACCATGAATTATTCGATTTAGATTAATCAATCAATTTGATAGGTTATAGTGTAATTGCTTGGATTTGTGGATTCGATCATTTACTATTGCATTGATAAAGTGTTAGTTGATCAAGGTCTTTTTAAGTAAAAATAGATAACTTATTAAGTATTGTAGTCATTATACAATAAGTGACTAGGGTTTAGTTTTCTTACTACATGCCTATTTTTTTTATGCTTCTCTACAACAAATGGTGCATCTCACTTTTCGTTTGGGTTAGTAATGTAGATGTTAGCTAATAAGTGACTAGGGTTTAGTTTTTCTATGTGAAAGCAGTTTTTTGTTAATTCTTTTTTACAACCAGTCGCAAGTTTCACATTTTGATTTGGGTTTAGTTATGTAGGAGTTACTCAATGGTCTTTTTATGTTAATTGCACTCTTTTTTTCTTGTGCAACACCTACAATGTTCTTTAGAATATGATCTTCTACTTAGCTTGTTAAGACTGATGGATGGTGAGGATATGGAATTCTGCGTTTGGCTCCGACCAAGACAAGAGTTATGTTCACTTTTGATACTCTTCATTCATCAAAGAAAGCTTTAGTAAAGATGCACTGAGTCTAGTAAAGTTGTTTATCTTGCATTATGATGAAAAGTGAAAACACCTCTTCGGAGCGTTAGTATAGATCGAAGTTTGTTTCATTTTTTTTCTTCTCCATCTGTAGCATTTTCAGTATGTATAATCATCTTGATGTTACTTGTAACACATTCTAAAGGTATGATAACGTAATTTTGAGTGTAGTTGAGGGTATATTTGGAATGAATAGTGAATTTTTTTGGTAAAATGGCAGTTTCGAAAAGCCACTTAAAAAATAATGGCAGTTTTGATAATGTCCCCTTATTCAAAACTCAATTTCTTTGAAATATTTGTAAAATTATATTTTTCTTTTTTAATGTGCGTGAAGATAGTTGAAATAAGCTTCCTTATGAAACTGATGATTTACCCATCGCCAACCAAATGTATATAGATGACACATTGATGCAGCATAGATTTAGGTTATATATGAATTATTTGTATTTTTATTATATGAATTATTGTAGTATTTTTAGAGAATATTCTAGAATATCTAGAATATTATAGTATTTATCTTTTAGGAATATTCTAGAATATTAGGGTTTCATGCTATTCTTATAAATAGTCTCCTTTGGTCATTGTATTATTCAGTTTATGATTTGATTAATAAAGATATTTTAAAGAGGTTTTGATAACCACTGTGAAGAGTATTCACAAACCCTATAACTTTTGCGAAAGCCCTGAGAGGAGGACTCTCAAACCCTAGTTTCCGGGTATTCTTAGAATCAACGGATTTCTAGTTCTATCCTAGAAGCTTCCGCTCCATCAGTTGGTATCAGAGCCGCGTTTCTTTGATTTCTTAATCAAGAAACGATTCTGGTTATCATGATGTTTGCTGGAAACATCTATCCTAACCAGGACAAAACTCCTTTTGTTGAAAGAGAAGAAAACCATGAGATCTACAGAGAGATCTCTGGTGATCCGATCTACGACATCTATGAAGAAGACGAAGTTCAGGTTTTTGACTTCTTCTTTGGAGAAGACAATTGTGACAGTCAGATCTGGGTAAAATCTGTGCAAAATCCGGTCCGTGTAAATTTCGGGCTAAACCTGATTTCTGTGAAAAAACAGATTTATCTGGTTCGTGCAAATCTCGGGTCACGTGTGAATTTTGGGCAAAATATTCAGAAGATTATATTTGAAGATGCAGAGAAGATTTACTGGATTCCAAGATATCGCTTGAAGATTCGAGGACGAATCTTTCTTGGCCGGCGAGACCTGATGCAGCGTAGATTTAGGATAATTGCCATTTATCTGTATTATTATTATATTAATTATTGTAGTATATATCTTAGAGAATATTCTAGAATATCTAGAATATTATGGTGTTTATCTTTATAGAATATTCTAGAATATTAGGGTTTCAGGCTATTCTTATAAATAGCCTCCTTTAGTCATTGTATTCTTCAGTTTATGATTTGATAATAAAGATATTTAAAGAGGTTTTGATAACCACTGTGAAGAGTATTCACAAACCCTAGAGCTTTTGCGAAAGCCCTGAGAGGAGGACTCTCAAACCCTAGTTTCCGGGTATTCTTAGAATCAACGGATTTCTAGTTCTATCCCTAGAAGCTTCCGCTCCATCAGTTGGTATCAGAGCCGCGTCTCTTTGATTTCTCAATCAAGAAACGATTCTGGTTATCATGATGTTTGCTGGAAACATCTAACCTATCACAGACGAAAGTCTGTTTGTTGAAAGAGACGAAAACCATGAGATCTACAGAGAGATCTATGGTGATCCTATCTATGACACCTATGAAGACGAAGTTCAGGTTTTCAACTTTGTCTTCAAGGAAGACAATTTTGAGAATCAGATTTGTGTGAAAGTTGATATGGTGCAACTTCAGTTTCATGCAACATTTGGGACTAGTGCTGGTCGTATAAGTAGTCAAGGTTCATCAAGAGAGCATCAATATGAAGATTCAATGAAGATGTATATGCCAAGAACATGCTTGAAGATTCGAAGACGAATCTTTCTCGGCCGGCGAGATCTGATGCAGCATAGATTTAGGATATATATGAATTATTTGTATTTTTATTATATGAATTATTGTAGTATTTATCTTAGAGAATATTCTAGAATATCTAGAATATTATAGTATTTATCTTTTAGGAATATTCTAGAATATTATGGTTTCAGGCTATTCTTATAAATAGCCTCCTTTGGTCATTGTATTATTCAGTTTATGATTTGATTAATAAAGATATTTTAAAGAGGTTTTGATAACCACTGTGAAGAGTATTCACAAACCCTAGAGCTTTTGCGAAATCCCTGAGAGGAGAACTCTCAAACCCTAGTTTCCGGGTATTCTTACAGGGTGTTATTGAATTTTGTTATCTGTTGTATTTTAGTGTATTTGGATTAAGAGGTGTTTTAATGGATTTTAAGTGATTTCATTATCGTAGAGGTTTTTTTTTTGTATTTGATTGTATTTCATTGTAATGTATTTGTAAGGATTTCACTTGTATTTAAAAGTTTTACAAATTTCCATCTAAAAAATATTTTGTTGTTGTTTCTGGTAAGAATATTNTAAGGATTTCACTTGTATTTAAGTCTTACAAATTTCCATTTAAAAAAGATTTTGTTGTTGTTTCTGATAAGAATATTTATTAATATTTGTTCTCTCGTCTCAGCATCTCTCTCTCCTAACCGTTCTCTTCCTTCCCTCATCCTTGCTTCCAGTCACATAATCTAACTGTTTTGATTTGTCTTTTTTTCGTTCTCTAATTCAGATTCACTACCAATTTCCAAACATGAATCAAAACCAGATCTTTGATCCCAGACAAAGCAACGATGACAAGTGTTTTGCGTTTTCAGAAAATTGTCGTCGTGATCTTCTCTTCCCATCTCGCTGAATTACGGGTGAGAAACAAGGGCTGAGGATTGCAGTATTAGGAAGCCATTGTTTTCCTTTTCTTGGTTTTTTTTTTTAACACAGATGTTGTAATCTCAAATCCAAAGAAAAAGTCTTGTATTTCTTTTGTTCACAATTCACACACTAAAAAATACATCAAAATCAGAATACAATAAAATGTGGCCTCTTGCAAGCCTATATAATGAGGCAAAAGCTATCACATTTTCCTAGAATCCTACGACACAAGAAGCTTGATCGGACTCTCCTCTTTTCCTAGAATCACACCCATGAAAATGACCGTTTCTATTCATACAAAAGAAGAAAATTTATTAGTAAACCAACCATTCAAAGAGGCCGACAATTTTGGACAAGAACATTTATAGAAATGTTTTCTAAATAGTAGGATAGTACAAAAGAATGAATTACAAGAATAATTTTTTCTTTTTCATACAAACGAAATGGTAAAATGTAGAAAGCAAACTTAGGAAAGAGGTTAAAAAGCTAAACAAACTCATCCCTAATTTACCGCTGCCAAGTCTTCATTAACACTGTTTTCACTGTATGACTTTAACGAGATTTGTCCTTTTATTCCTGAAAACTGTTATAAATATATATATACTATAGAGGATCCGTCCACCATCCTTAACGGCGCAACCCTATAAACCCTCCAACACCTCCGCGAGTACTATCAACATCCCCTCACTCGCCACATCTCACCCTCCACGTGTCTCTCATGCGTAAGCCAAGCTGGAAAAAACCTCGCGTGTGTCACAACAGCGCGTGTAAGAAATTCCATTAACAAATAGAGGGCAAAATGGTCTTTTCCAACACACACCCGAGATCGCTGTCTTTTTCTCTCTCGCTTCGCTTTCTTCTCCTCCTCCATTGTTAAAAAATGGTTAAAGACTCACTTCTTTGACTCAAAACTCAAAAAACTCTCTCTCTTTCTCTAAAAGCTTAGGTTTTTTCAATGGAGAAGAAACAAGGGTTCTTCTCTGCTCTCAAAGACGAAGTGGTACGAGGTCTCTCACCGTCACGTTCAAGAACAAGGTCTCGCTCCGTTAGTCCAGCTCGTTCCAGCTCTCCCATGGCAGCTCTCACCTGGGGACGCAAAAACTTCACAGGAGCTTCCGGTGGATACTATTTGGCGCAACCGGAGCTTTTAATAGGGAGATCCGGGAGTTTAAGACCAGTAATGGAAGGTCCTGATCCAGACGAAGAATCAGCAGGAGGAGGAGGAAACAATATTGGAGAATCTAAACGGCTCGGGTCGAGTTTAGGTCACTGGGTTAAAGGGCAGCTCTCTCGTGCTCCGTCTGTTGCCGCCACCGCGAGTCACCGGAGAAATGATTTGAGACTTTTGTTAGGAGTTATGGGAGCTCCTCTTGCTCCTATTCATGTTTCTTCCTCTGATCCTTTACCTCATCTCAGTATCAAGAACACCCCAATCGTTAGTCTCTCTCTACTCTAATCTCAAAAGCTCAGATTTTAATGGAAAGTTTTCTTCAGATTTTTAAGATCTCAAAGTTTCTGTTTTTACAGATTTGTGAATTTGAAATGTTTTTTTGTTTTTGGTGGTTGAGTGTTTTCATTGGTCATTGGTTGGTGGGAATTGACCTCATTTTCGTTGGTGGGATGCTATAGTATTTTAATTAAAATCTTTGTGTACTGTTCATCATTTTGACTGATTTATGTGTTTTTTGATTTGCAGGAGACATCATCTGCTCAGTATATACTTCAACAGTATACTGCAGCTTCCGGTGGGCAGAAGGTGCAGAACTCTATTAAGAACGCTTATGCTATGGGGAAGCTTAAGATGATTACTTCAGAGCTTGAGACTGCTACGAGAACTGTGAGGAATCGGAACCCATCTAAGGCTGAGACTGGTGGGTTTGTGCTCTGGCAGATGAATCCTGATATGTGGTATGTTGAGCTTGCTGTTGGTGGTAACAAGGTTCGTGCTGGCTGTAATGGGAAGCTTGTGTGGCGACATACTCCTTGGCTTGGTTCTCATACTGCTAAAGGACCTGTTAGGCCTCTTCGCCGTGGACTTCAGGTAAAAATCAAGTTTTTCAGTGTTTTAGTAGTTCAAATCAGATAGATCCTTAGTGTGTATGTGGATTGTGAATGATTCAGGGGCTTGATCCGAGAACTACTGCTGCTATGTTTGCGGAGGCGAAGTGTATTGGAGAGAAAAAGGTGAATGGTGAAGATTGCTTCATTTTGAAGCTATGTACTGATCCTGAAACTCTCAAGGCGAGGAGCGAAGGACCCGCTGAGATCATTAGGCATGTCCTCTTTGGCTACTTCAGTCAGAAAACAGGACTCTTGGTTCACATTGAGGATTCTCATTTGACCAGGATCCAATCCAATGGTGGAGATACTGTTTTCTGGGAGACCACATACAACTCGTCCCTAGATGATTACCGCCTGGTCGAAGGGATTATGATTGCTCACTCGGGACATTCGGTTGTGACCCTTTTCAGATTTGGGGAAGTGGCGATGAGCCACACGAGGACAAAGATGGAAGAGAGCTGGACTATTGAGGAAGTTGCCTTTAATGTCCCCGGTCTATCTCTTGATTGCTTTATACCACCAGCTGATCTCAAGACCGGTTCTATGACAGATTCCTCAGAGTTCTCACAAGAGGAAAGAAGCAAGAACAGCGCAGCTGCATTGACTGCAGCTCACAGGGCCAAAGTAGCAGCCTTGGAGAACGGGAGCTTTGGAGATAGCCGCCCGGTTTGGCATACTGATGTCTAATGGTTAAAAGAGAAGAAGCTTATGACTAAAACAACTCTTGAAGGTAGCATTAGCCTATGATGATTCTCAGATCAGATGCAATGTGTTCATACGCCGGTAACTCAACAAGCTAACTCTTTTTAGCAGCTTCATCGGAGTAGGAATCAGGTTTGTTAGCATAACCAAAGATTCACGGGTTCAAATCGAATCCAAATGAATCTTTTTTTTCACTCTACTCTCAGGTGAATGAGATGGAGTTTGGGATTTGGTTTATTTGTATTTCCAGTTTGGTTTCTTTTGTATTTCAAATTCTCACCTTCATTATTTTTGAGTAAGGTGAAGGCAAGAGAAGGAGAATTGCCTGCTTTTACTTATTAGTTTCTAGCAATTAAGTGTTTGTCCTTTAATCAATCCTCTAACTAAGAATCTTGATTTGTTCATCTTTCTTTTTCAATCTATGGAGATATCTTTGCTTTTTCTTATCTCAGTCTTTTTGATAGTGCCTTTTTGGTTCTCTAGTCTCTACCATTATATGATCCAAACATCCTCTTGGCAAGTTGTAGAAGAAAGTGAAGAACATAATGTGAACAAAACAAGAAAGATGCCAAAGAGAATATAACCAAATACTACATTTCACATTCATCAAGATAATGTGAAAATGGCATTTTTTGGATTGGGTTAATCATAATAATAATAATGAGAACATAGCTCCTACCTGTTTGGCAACTTATGAACGACGACCCCTCGAGAGTCGAGTCCACACATACACACACGGCCACATTTATGACTATCTCAATACTCAAGATCTCATTTTCATGGTTTTTACAAGTTTCAAAACATTGGTGCAATTGGTTTAACATAAGTATATTATTGATATTTCTGTGCTGTGTTTGGTGAGAAATATCTTACTTCTTGAATTGCAATGATACCGAATTCCCAAATACATGTTTGGATGTATTAAATTAAATGTTGTGGGGGATAACATCTTATAAAATGAATGATGGGAGGGTCCATTTTGACCCTCTTTGAATGCTCCGGGGACTAAACTTTTCTGCTTTTGGTAAAATTAATGACTTTTTTTTTGCAGATCACAACTGTCTTCGCTTTCTTCATTTACTTTTTTTTTTTTTTCTCGTCTGTAGATTTATAGAGGTGATTTACGTATAAAAATCATTATTGTTTTTTTCATGTTTGCAATAGGATTGTTGAATATATTATTTCATGATTGTTATCCTTTTGTAGTGGGCACCCTCATGTTGCAAAATTCGCAGTCCCTTCGCTTATAAGATATGACTTTTTATTGTCTTCACTTTTGGGTAAAAGGTCTCAAGACATGTTTTTAGGAAAAAAAAAAAATCTTGACAGAAAACTGTTATTTATAAAGGCTAGAAAAAGCATAATATCTTAGCGTTTGTGTAGTTCTTCATTTCAACAACTTTGGCTAAAATCTTGATAGAACCGTCACACTGATTATTTACCATTGAGCTCAAATCAGTACAACAAGTGACAAAACAAATCATAGTCATAGGGACCAAAGACTTCATTTATAATATAAAAAGCAATAATAACACAAGTTTTTGGAAGAAAATCTTCAAAATATCTAGTTTGCATTATAATACTAGGTCTTATGATTTTAAAACATATTGTATTTAAAATTGCATGTGACCCGAATTACAAAGAATTTTATACATAAATGTACATGTCAAAAACTAATATTTGGATTAATGGGTTTGTTCCAACTTCACCATCAATAGTGTTAAAAAGTTGCCTCTCTCATGTTTTGAATTTGAACTCTTTTTAAAAGTATAGCTTACTTTGTATCAAACAGTTAAACTTTACAAAAAGCCAATAGTATATGATCCAAAGTCCAAATATACCCAAATTTGGAGATTGTTAGCATCATTAAATTATGATTAGACAACAACATATATTCCACCTCTATTATTAATTTCATAAAGAAGATTCAAGATTTCAAAATTAACGTTCATAAATCTACCAGATTAATCAAGTAAGCACGATAATAATTAAATATGTTGTCTGGAAATTAAATTTAGTGACATAAATACGAAGGTCTACAATTCATCAGTTAATAAATGATGTATAGTTATTTTTTTCCAACAACAGCATATAATATGTTTATATTATGTTGGATTCGAACCAAACACAGATACCATGATAGTTTTAACACAAATTACTATACTATTACCATATATAAATTAATCCAATATCAGTGAAATCTCATAAAATAAACAACAACAACAAAAAGAGAGAAAAAAAACAGACTAACCGGTTTGAAAAACACAAACATATAAAAGACTAGTTTATTGTCTTGGTTCTTACAAGATTAAAGGCAAACCCAAAACTTTTTATTAAGGGAAAAAAATCTAAAAGAAAATAAGACAAATTATAATTTTTTTAAAAAACATAATAAAGAGAAACATGTGGAAGAACGTGGGAAGGTTATAGAGCATATGATTTGAGACATGGATATGAGAGAAGCTTTGATGCACTGTCACTAAGCCACTCTGTGTTTTTGACTGCTTTTACCTCTTGTCTTTACCTCATCACACACCAACTCTTTGGATTCTATCTCCTTTTTAACTCTCCCTTTCTCTCTACCAACATAAACAATTTGCTCAAACTTACAAACACAAGCGTACTCTTTACATTTTGTAGACATATACTAATAATATCTTATTTGTTATAAATACTAAAAGTATCTTCCATTAGTGTTTTGAATAAATTAATCTGTGATTATTCATGTTTTAAGTTAGGAATATAACTAACTTGTTGAAGAAGAGCAAGAGCTCGATATATAGTTTAATAGGTTTAGTTGTTTAGGGAAATGTTTGGGATGAAATTAATACTCGAGATTAAAAAAGAATCATAACCCTAAACTTGTGGAGCATTTTAGAACTAAACGTACTAGTGTTAGCTTAGAAATTAAACAAAATGTCGGCAAAGTGATTTGTACAAAGGAAAAGTAAAGGGTGGGTTTGAGTCATTCATTGATGTGAATAATGCCATTCTGAATGTCGACAGTTTATGTTGTAGAATTTATTTCCAACAAGACCTGTAATATTACCCATCTCTAAGGGCAATCCAACGTTGAACAATCCTTTTTTTTTTTTTTTATCTCTTCAATTTTTTTGGGTTGGAGTGCCCACTACCTATCAACTAAATAAACATTGAATTTTGATCTCATCAATCTTTATATCTTTTGATTATCTTATTATTCCATACGTGTAGCTATTTTTTCTCCTCTTTTTTGTCAACCATGATTTTATATACCGATTTTTTAAAATTTCTTTGAATGGGTGTAACAGTAGCACATATAAAAAAATTTAGAAAAATTAGGGAACATATACCTTTTAAAACATAATTTTGTGAAATGAGTGGTTTTTAAAATCTTTACTAAATGAGTGATTTTTACATGTACGATATCTTTTTAACCCCATATTCAATTAATCTTTACAAAATTAAACAAAGTCATTAAGATCTTGATTTTTAACAAATAAATTGGTTTATAATATTTTTAGCTGTTAATTTAATATATTTAATATTACTTAGTAAAAAATTATTTTTAACCCAGACCATGCTTTTCGGTGTTTAAGTTATGAAATTGATAGAAAACTATGTTTTTTTTATACACCACGACCATCCACCGTACATAACTATACATGACCATACACTATTCACCATACACCATCCACCACGAGCATTCACCATACACCACGACCATACATCATCCACCACAACCATACACCATCCACCAATAACATCCACCGTATACCATGACCATACACCATCCACCACTAACATCTACATGACTAATATCTACTATACACCATCCACCATGATCATACACCATCCACCAAGATCATACACCATCCATGAAAAAAGTTACGTTTTTTATATCATAGTGACGACGTTAGAAGAATTGCAAAATATAAATGTATATATATATAATAAAAAAGATTATTTCTTATTAGATCAATAGGAATTTAAAAAAAAAAATTCACAAAATTTAACCCAACATTGAGTTTTTTTTATTAATTTAAGGTTAATTTTGTCATTTAAAAAAATAGGACACCAAAAACCACCCATTTAGCAAATTATCTTCTTAAAACCACCCAATTACTAATTACCTTTTCAAAACCACCCAATCACCTAAATTTCCCAAAATTTTATTGAACAATTAGGACTAATTAAAAGTGCTTTTAGTGATAATCAAACTCAGGAGATAACAAATTAAGATGGTGTCTCATGTATTTTTACCAGGAGACCTGCATATAGCAAATTTTACCCTGAAAACAAAATTGATGATAGTATATGTTAGTGTTTACAGAAGGTCGTTAGAGAAACAATTGATTTGTGGAAAGT
>OVAP01001223.1:0-25555 GCA_900406295.1 Aurinia saxatilis | reverse complement strand
AATACTGCTGCTGAAGTTGCTTTGAGGCTCGTCCGTCCTGGCAAGAAGGTAACCACTTATTTATATCGTCCTACTCTTGCATGAACATCTGGCTCTCGAATGATTGATTCGGTTTTACAAACCCCAAATGATGAACACTTATCGTTGGCTATGGATTATTTTCCATATGATGCTTTTTTGTCATAGTTACTCTGATGGGAACTTTTTAATTCTTTTAGTAGAGTCTTTCATTGGGCTGACTGTTTTCTATGGTTTTTAAAGATTGGTTTACTGATTCTAGATATGTTTCCCCGAGGATGAATATTCTTTTAAAATGCTATGGAATCACATCCAAATGAGGCTTTTTTTATGTCATAGTTACTCTGATATGGGGATGTTATATTAACAAAAACTATCTTGCTATGGTTTGGTAGTTTTCGTCTTACTCTACAACATATCACAATCGAGACAATTGACATTTTGTTTTTCCTTGTGGCAGAACAATGATGTCACTGAAGCTATTCAGAAAGTTGCTGCAGCTTATGACTGTAAGATTGTTGAAGGTGTTATTTCCCACCAGTTGAAACAGAAAATAATTGATGGGCCCAAGACTATCATAAGTGTATCCAGTCCAGAAACGAAGGTTGAAGATGTGGAATTTCAGGAGAATGAAGTCTATGCAATAGACATTGTGGCAAGCACTGGTGATGGCAAGGTAATTTTTTTTGCTGATCTCAGCTAGATAGCCATTGCCAATGTTTTTTCTATTGTCTCTGTTCTAACAATCTTCGAATTTGCAGCCAAAGCTTTTAGACGAGAAACAAACTACTGTTTACAAGAAAGATCAGGATCTTACCTACAGTTTGAAGATGAAGGCCTCCAGATTCATATTCAGCGAAATTAAAGAGAACTTCCCCCATATGCCATTCACTGCAAGGTGTCCCTTTTACTTCTTAAGCATTTTATATTTATAGAAAGATTGTCTCCTCTACTAATATTTCCAAGAAATATGATCAATACAGGTCACTGGAAGAGAAGAGGGCACGTCTTGGACTTGTGGAATGTGTGAACCATGGTCTTTTGCAGCCATACCCTGTTCTTTACGAGAAACCTGGTAAGGATAATAAGTGTCCTTTGATCCATAAACCTTTTTTTATCTTAATCTTGGCATCAGGTCTCATGTTATATATTGTTTTGCAACAGGGGATTTTGTTGCCCAGATCAAATTCACAGTTTTGCTGATGCCAAATGGATCGGATAGGATCACCTCACATACACTTCAGGAGCTCGAACCCACGAAGACCATCGATGACCCTGAGATCAAAGGATGGTTAGCCTTGGGTATCAAGAAGAAGAAAGGTGGTGGCAAGAAGAAGAAAGGTAGGGACTTTAAAATAACTTTTTCAGAATTCACTGTAAATTGCAATCCACAATTTGTTGTGCTGAGAAAAAAGGTTTATGACTTGTTTTGCAGCCAAGAAGGCAGGAGAGAAAGGGGAAGCCTCAGCAGAGGCTGAACCAATGGATGCAAGTAGTACTGCACAAGAATGAGGATGAGAAGATTTCTCTTTGTTTCTTTTAAAGAATTTTTGAAACTTTTGAGGTACCTCTTTCTTTGTATGTTTGGGTTTCAGAGAGTCTTCCTAGAAAAAAAGAACAAAAAAGGAATTATCAATCTGTGTCTTTTTGCACAAACCATTTTCTGAATGTTCATTGAAACTGCTGAGCTTGTCCTAAACTTGTTATCTCGGTCTTGAATCAAGGATAAGGTTTTAAAATATAAGTATTAGTGACCAACAAATAGCATACATATAAATCCAAACTAATCTTTGCATGTCTTTATGCATTGACATGGTTAATGATTTGACTGCACCAGATGCTTCTTAACTTGCAAGTTTCAGGCAAGACTAGAACTTCATTGCTTGTATTACGGGATCAATACTGTAGTATGGTTCCAACGGGACACGTCTCAAGTCTTGTAACTCGATTGTTTATTTTGTCTCAAAGGCAACTTTGAGAATCCTTGCTCCCTACTCGCCACTTCTGAAATACAAAATCTGAGGCATGTTAAAACACATAAAAACCCAGTTTTGTAGTAACATTGTGTGGGCTAGTGACTGAAATTAGTTTAGTGGAGGGAAGATTTCTGATTGGCACTTGCCATAAATAATATAATCTCCCCTGGTGAGTAATCTGAGCATTGACTTAAACCCTCCGAATCACCTAGAGGTTTCTTGACGTGGTCCATAATTTCCGTGGGGCGGCTTGTAGCTTCTTCTTCCTCCTATTTTCTAGAAAAAAAAAAACCCATAAACCTCTGAATTTGATCTCCAAATTCTCGACAAAAAATGGCGGCTAGATTGATGTTCCGACGAACTTCTCAGATCTTACAATCCATCCAAAGAAATCCACAAATGTCACCTCCTTCCCAAATTCTCCACCCTTTCACTACCACCTCACCAGATCCATCTCGATTATCATCCTCCCTCAACCTCCTCCGATCCTTCTCAATCTCCCGTCGCGGCCCAACCCGGCCCAAAAAAGTCGACATCGGAGCACGAGCTCGTCAGATGCAGAATCGCCGTCTATGGACCTACGCCTTAACCTTCAGCTGCATCGCCGGATTCGTAGTCATCGTCCTAAACCAATTTCAAGACCAGCTCGTCTTCTACCTAACTCCTTCCGACGCCATGGAGAAATTCGCTGAGAATCCAACTAAAAACAAGTTTCGGCTCGGTGGTTTGGTGCTTGAAGGAAGCGTTGCGCAGCCCGCGACTTCTCAGGAGATGGAGTTTGTGATTACTGATTTGATTACTGATATTTTGGTTAGGTATAAAGGTTCTTTGCCTGATTTGTTTAGGGAAGGTCACTCTGTTGTTGTTGAAGGCTTTATTAAGCCGTTTAGTGAGGAAGTGAGGAAGGAGGTTTCGACGAAACCTGTTTCGCAGAAAGCCAGGAATCTTGATTGTTTCTTCTCCGCCACTGAGGTTTTGGCTAAGCATGATGAGAAGTATATGCCGCAGGAAGTTGCCGCGGCCATTGAGAAGAATAAGAAGATTATTGAAGCCGAGAAGGCGAGTGAACATGAAGCTAAAGTGGCCGCTGCCTAGATTGGTATAAATTTGAATTCTTTTTCAGGTTATTGAAGTTTTTATAAGTTTGAGCATTTGGTGGGGGTATTGTTTATCCTATACATTTTGATTATAGTATCCGGAAAAAAGAGTAGGAAGATTGGAATTATTGATTCCTGGAAAACAGAGTTTGGTCTTGAGTCTATTTGAGAATTTTAGAATGAGAAACGGGTTACATTGTACAATAGCTTTGTTTGATTCCACAAGGCTATAAACTAATTTTTACTCTTGTTATATCGATCGAATAAAGAGAACACTTTTATGAGGATCCTTGTTTACGTGTGTTTGTTTGTTGTTGTTTCTACACACAGATTAGAGCTAGTGAACCTTCAATCAGGTCTGGGGTAAAAAGTTGTAAGCTTATTACCATATTAGAGTCTTGAGTGACCTTATTCTTATGATTACTAGGTAGGTAAAATGGAGAAGAGAGTTGAAACCATAGTATAACTTTTTAAATGGTACTGATTTCATTCTTTTTCAGCTTATCGAAGTTTTCACAAGTTTGAGCATGTGGTGGCTACTGTTCATCATATACGTTTGAATATAGTTGTGGAAAAGGTAGAAAGATTGAAATGTTGAATCCTGGAATAGAGAGATATGATTTTGAGTTTATTTGGGAATTTGGATGAGAAATGAGATACATTATACAATAGCTTTGTTTGACCCCGCAAAGCTATAAGCTGATATAGTATCTTGTTACGTCGATCAAATCTGGTGCTTGTTTTTGTGTGTTTTAGATGTTTTATTTGTTGTCTATGCACACATATTAGATTTTTTCTAGTGAAGCTAGTATTGACCAGGTATTACAAAAGAAGAATCTTGAGTGACCTTATTCTGATCATTAGTAGGTACTATAGACAAGAGAACTGAAAACACAATTCGTCTTCCAGAATTTCCCGTTTTGTTTCCATCAGGTCCATCTTGAATAGTGAACAAACCACCCACCATTACACTGGTTACTGCTCTGTTTCTATGAACCATATATGGCTTCAAGCCATATCCAATTTATAGTGAAAACACATAAAACACTCAATTTTATGAACACTTTTTAAGAAACTTGTGCTCTCTACGATAATCATATGATGAATGAGTGGAACACTTATAGCAGAGACATCCTCAAGTCCTTTAAACACATTCAAAGAGAGTTCAATCAAATAAGCCCATGCACTACCTAGAAAAGTACGAACAATGTCTATGTTAAAGGACTATGTAAAATAGGGATTCCTCATTACTGTTATGGCCGACTACAAAAAAAAANAAAAAAAAAAAAAAAAAAAAAAAAAAAAAAAGCCAAAAAGTTGAAAAGCCGTCCTATCTGGAGGAAATTGTTTTTGTGTGGCATGAGGGAGAGGTGAATGTTCCCATAACCCTGCGAAAACCCTAATTTCTCTTCTCCACAACGATGATGCATAACTCGAGCGACGAGTCCGAATGGGAAGTGAGACCTGGTGGTATGCTGGTCCAACGAAGAGACGACGCTTCCTCCTCCTCCGACCAATCTCTCCAGGATCCCGACTCTGCTTCCGCCGCTTTTGCCCAAACCTTCAGGATTACCGTCTCCCATGGCTCATCTCACCACGATCTTCACGTCTCTGCTCACGCCACTTTCGGTAATTAAACGCTCACCCGTTTCTCATCTATGTCCTTGTTCTCATTATCAGTTTTGTTTATTTCTACTCATTTCCTTGAAATTCCAAAACCCAAGTCTGAAATTTCAGTGTAGACTTATGAAATTTGCGTCGACATCACTTGCTTGGTTGACCTGTGTTCATGTAGTTTGAGATTGATATGTTTACGCTTGAATGTAATAATAATAGGTGATGTCAAGAAAGCCCTTGTCCAGAAAACTGGGTTAGAGGCTACTCAGCTGAAGATTTTGTTTAGGGGACTTGAAAGAGATGATGCTGAACAGTTGCAAACTGGTGGTGTTAAAGATGGGTCTAAGCTTCTTCTCGTGGAGGATCTTAATAAGAAAGTGGAACAAGTTGAAGAGCCTCCTGTCATGACTCAAGAGATGGTGAAGGCTATTGCTGCGGTTAACTCAGTTACAGAGGAGGTTGATAACTTATCGGATAGGGTGAGGTTTTTAAGCTTGCATTCGTTTGGTAGTTACTCTTGGAGAGAAGAAGGAATGATTGTGCTTAAGCTAATTGTTGTTTTTGTTTTAGGTTGTTGCTTTAGAAGTTGCGGTGAATGGAGGGACCAAAGTTGCAGTGCAGGAGTTTGACTTGACTGCAGAGCTTCTCATGAGGCAATTGCTCAAATTGGATGGCATTGTGGCAGAAGGGGAAGCTAGAATACGGCGTAAGGCAGAGGTTAGTTTTTTTGTTTGGTACTTCCCTCATCTGTGTGCATACATATTTGCTTATATGCATCGGGTATCTGAGGCTTTAGAATGGGTTGCAACGATTTAAATGTAGTCTTTTGGTAAAGATGCATTCGGGTTCTATGTATCGTTTTTGTTTCACTAAATGTAGGCTTTAGCAAAGATACATTTAGATTTCTTAAGATTTGGAACGTTCATGTTGTGCTCTACAAAACCAGTTGAGATGTTTCTAATTCGTTGATGAAGAATGTCACCTAAATTAAGCATTATATGTGTTGCAGGTACGTAGGGTCCAAAAGTTGCAGGAGATTGTGGATAATTTGAAGGGGAGATGCTCAAATCCGTTTGTGGATCAAAGCAAAGCCGCAGCGGTAAGCACTGAGTGGCAATCGTTTGGAAATGGTGTGGGAAGCTTGAACCCTCCTCCGCCTGCTTCTCCTTCTGCCAGTGTAACTCAAGATTGGGAGAGATTCGATTAAGGTAGCTTTAAACATACAATATTTGGATTATTGTTACGCTGCCAAAATATGAAAAGAAAATTTGGTTTTTGTTGACGCTATCTTTTTTGTTCGTTTTAAATGGGAAAAATGACCATAAAACATATGGGCTTTCTATCCTCTACTGTCTATAAGTATGGATTTCTAAATACATGTTTTGTATGAAATGTCCAAATAATTTTTTGTAATAGCCTATTAGTATTTAGTTGCAGGCTACTTGTAGGTTTAAGCTAACTATAGTCTTTTCAATCACACTTATAATCTAATCACCTAAATGTGGAAAATTGGGGTGGAGTATCTTTTAGACACTGTAATCGGATCCAATTCGATTGTCTAAATTTGTGTTGAGGGCTTTTTGGATTTGATTGGCCGAGAAATGTGTATGTATTTGTTGGGTCCATATTTGTTTAGTCACAGAACAGTTTGTGGACCTTGAGCGTTCAAATGTACAAACAAACAACAATTTAGTATACTGATAGATTCTACAGAAAAAGACCTTTTTTTTTGTTTTTCAACTTTTGTAGGAAACAATTGCCTAAAATAAACAAGATGTAGGGAGCTTATGTCCATATATCTCTCATGTGTGTCCCAGCCGACAAGAAGATCGAACAACCTTTTTAACCAGATAACCTTCAAAAAAATCCAACTGCTATGAATCAAAACAGATTCACCAAAAAACGAAAATTTTGTTAACCAAGAAGGTTTGGATCAGGACTTACGATCCCGGTGAACCCGGGATATTATACATAACAAATTGAACATTAAAAACTCTTATGGTATGAGTAGCCAACTAACACACCACAACTACCGTAAAGGATCAGTACGCAAGCAAACACTGAGATGGTGTTCATGCACATAAAGACATGCTTTATTCACAATTCATGCTCTAACATTTGTGTCACTGAAAACTACAAAAACACACCATATGCTTATTTATGAAACAAAGGGTGGGACATAGAGAAATAGACAAAGTGGTAATGTACAAAGTGTATAGTACGATCCGTGCTTTTGGATAAAATAGCCTCTTTACCCAAACGACATTCTTAGCTGTCTCACCCACATGACCTTATGTTTTCATTCATTCATTCTCAATTATGTTCCAGGAATTATATAAATGCATATAAAATTCTTGTGCCATCACATAATCAAATACCAGACTTAATCATAGCTTTTAGCATAAATTACTTCCTTAAGCGTAATCATTTAATAATTAGCAGTAAAACGTGTTGACATGACTTTGCCGCTCAATATGGGTGGCATTAGCCCTTTGCCGGCTAACAGCACATTATATTAAATTGTTTTTATTTTATTTTTTCTCGCCATTTATTATGTTCTGTCACATATATATTTTATTATTATTTATATATTCTACGATAATTTCTACGTTTTGTATCAGTAACATGATTGGTTTTGATAAAAAGAAACAAAGTTATCAGCGATATTTATTGTGTTTTATGGACACGCACAATAGTATGTGGTAGCCTCAAAAATTCAAATTTAATACTTTGGATATATAAACATTAGACTATGAATATAAATGTTAACAACGAATCTCTCAGAAATTTTGTTTATGGAAGATTCTGACGACTTTGTGGTGGTTTTCTTTGGTGGAAGTTGAATATGGTGGATTTGTAAAATACTTTACCAAAAATTTAATGGTAAACAATACCCAGACTAATAGGCTTTTGGGAGAAATTTCAAACTATCATTTCTTTTAGTACTATTTTTCAAAAGTATCATGAGAATAGGTAAATTTTCAAAAATACTATTATTTAAGTATTAATTATTTATAAGGTTTTAGAGTTTATGATCTAGAGTTTAGAGGTTAAAAAACCTAAACCCTAAAATCCTAAACCGCAAAAAGTTTTTACATATGTAATAAATATAAACCATAAATCCTAACAATTAAATTCTAATATTTATTAAAAAATTAAACCTTAATTTTATAAGAGTTTAATCATAAATCCTAAATTCTAAAAATCCTAAATCAATCATAAACTCTATAATTTTACTAAACCCTAAGTTCTAAAGTCCTAAAGCCCTAAGCCCTAAGTCCTAAACTCTATTTGTAATGAAAAATAATTTTAGTAAATGATGATAATTTTACAAATATACCAAAATGATAGTTTTGAAACGGTGTGTTTCAAAAATGGTATTTTAAAAAAATTTCCTAGATTTTTAGATTCTCACATTGATAGATGATTTTGGGTTCTTAACAATGCTTATATTTAGAATATAACAAAATAAGTAATTTTTTTTTGTCGCAAGTCAATTTTATTAAAACGATAAAGGCCACAGCCAACCAACTAGAACAATAGTCACCATGCCAATAGGCATGCAACAGAGAACGAATCAAAAATCAACCTAACATGTCTAATTCTACCTGATCTGCTAACCAAAGCAGGGCATCTCGTGAAATATATGATTGATACCGATGTTCTTTTGTCACGTTTTTTGCTATTTTGATCGCCACCTGATTCGCCTCTGGAGTAGTACTTGACAGTGACCAGCCTTGCAAGGAACGTAGCACCAAAAACGCTTTGCCGAGCATAATCCGGATTGAAGGGAAATGTGTGGGATTTTTCAAAACGTCCAATAATTGTAGGTCCGAAATTTCAAAATTTATGTTCTGGAGATGCATGTCAGCTAACGATGTCGCTGCCCATATGAACCCTTCTAAATCCGCTTCAAGTTTGGTAGACATATTAGTGAAAGCATTTCGGGCATGAAATAGGGGATTGCCATGAAAATCCCGGACAATCCACCCAGTCCCACTTAATGTATATGTATTTATCCAGGAACTGGCCAAATTGCATTTTACAGATGGCGCCATAGGTTTCTGCCATTTGTGCTGAATAACAGATGGCAGGGATAGCTGGTCTGGAGAGTTCGCCACCAGCCACTCCTGCGACTCATCCTTGGCTCGTTCCAAGACAATGTTAGTTGTCCATAACTGTTGTTCAAACACCAACCCATTCCTTGTTTTCCAAAGCTGCCATAAAATCCATGGAAATGATACTCGGTCATCTGTCAGGTTATCATGATGAACTAGGAAATGAAAATTTAGGAAAGTTGAAGTCCTGGAAAATCCATGTGGTGGTCTTTGTAGTCCCGATAACTTCCAGACCTCCGTTGCTAGGGGACAATGAAACACCACATGAGGGATTGTTTCATTGGAAGTCCCACACGCTGGGCATATAAGATTAACATTCATTCCTCGAGAGATTAGCCGATCCTTGACTGCAAGCGCACCAGAAAGATATCTTCATAAAAAATTATTTATTTTCGGTGGAGCTTTAACCTTCCATAATTTGCTCCAAAGGGCTTTTTCTAGCGGAGGGAGAGGTTCCATAAATGAATTTTTTGCGTCCCGTAGAAGTTTATAGCCATTTTTAACTGTGTATGCTCCAGATGATGAATAGCTCCAACAATAGCCATCTCTGAAAGCCTGAGATACTTTGATTTTCTTAATTCTAGCTCTATCAGCAGCATAGAACATCTCAGATAGCAGGTCCTCGTTCCACATGTCTGTGCCCGGTACCAAAAGATCTGATACCCTTAGATTTGTGTCATAAGTTCTCTGCCATGGGATTGGTAGGCGTGGTCCATTATCAAATAGCTAACACTCTGAAAACACAAAGGTATCTCTCCCATTCCCTATTGACTTTACCAGCCCTTTCTGTAGTAATTCTCTGCCGTGCAATATGCTTCTCCAAGCATAGGAGGGGTCCTCACCAATGGTACATCCCATAAAATCACTAGCTGGAAAGTACCTGCTTTTCAGCAAACGCGATAATAAGGAGGTTGGTTTTTCAATAATGCACCAAGCTTGTTTGCATAAAAGTGCTTGACTGAATAATGCAATGTCATGAAAGCCTATTCCACCATTCTCTTTGATCAAACAAAGCTTTTTCCAAGCCACCCAGGGTATTTTTTGTCGGTTGTCACCCGCATTCCACCAATATTTTGTCATTGCACTAGTCAGTTTTTGGCATAAATCTTTTGACAACCGAAAACACGACATGGCATAAACGGGTAATGCCAATGTGATTGATTTCAATAAAATCTCTCTCCCACCCTGAGATAGAGCTCGACCAAACCAGCCATTCAATCTGGAATTCAACTTTTCATGGATGAATTGTAGAAGTTTCCTTTTCGAGCCACTAAAGCACTCAGGTAACCCTAAATAGGTACCCTCTCCTCCCTCTTTCTCTATCCCTAGGATCTGCTGCAAGGGTAGTTTCCTACCCACAGAGATATATATGCTTCCCAAAGATAATTGAGGATTTTATCCCGTTAATAACCTGTCTCGACGCCTCACCATAAAGATGTAGGCAGTGCATAATTTCAGAACATTGTGTTTCAGAGGCCCTGCATAACAATAGGCTGTCATCCGCGAGCAACAGATGATGTACTGATGGTCCATTTGGAACCAGGGATATGCCCTGTAATCTACCTGCCCTCTCGGACTGGTTAAGCACATTAATCAAGGCTTCTGTACCCAACACAAACAGAAAAGGGGACAATGGGTCTCCTTGACGTAAGCCGCGCTCTGGTTTGATAAACCCATGGGAATGTCCGTTCAACAAGACTGAATAAGAGACCGACGTAATACAAGCCATAATCCAGGTAATCCATAACTCATTGAAACCTAACTTCCGCAACAATTTGTCCATGAATTTCCACTCAACTCTATCATAGGCTTTAGACATGTCCGTCTTAATTGCCATGAAATCCTCCCTAACAAAATCATTAGTTCTGAGAGCGTGTGTTACCTCATGAGCTATTAGGATATTGTCCGTAATCAACCGACCAGCAACAAAAGCTCCTTGAGTATCAGAGACAATCTCAGGTAACATCGGCTTCATCCTATCACACATGATTTTGGAAATAATATTGTAGTGGACGAAACATAAGCTGATTGGTCGTAAATCCTTCATTCTAGACGGCACAGATGTCTTTGGTAGTAGACAGATGTTAGTGTGGTTCCAATCAACAGGTAGAATACCTCTGACAAAAAACCCGGTGACTTCCTAAGTAATAGTGGTGCCAACAATGTGCCAGAATTTCTTATAAAACCCCCGGTAAAGCCATCAACACCTGGTGCACTACTTCCTTTAATAGCAAAAGCCGCCCGTTTGATTAATTAACAAAATAAATAATAACTGAACATATTAGCGGGTTCATTAATTAATATTTGAAGGACTAACTGAACAACAAATTATAACAGTTTTCTTTATTATGACTTTTTAAAGTAAATAAATTACTATACGAGTAAAGAAAAACAAGTTAATGAAATAATAAGATTAGTGGAAATATTTACTACAATGTTCGTTATAAGATATAAAATGTTTTGAAGATTTGGGTTTGAAAAATAAATATCTTACAAATTTATGTGCAGGTGAAAATTTGAAAAGACATTTATGACCCTTAATTACTTTGCAGTCTTTTTGTTATTCGCTAAATTGTTATCAATTGATGAGTTTCTTTGAAAGAAAATCTTTTAATCAATCCCATATTTTGAAATAAATGGAGTAGAATATGGGTGGTAATAAAAAAAATATATCACTTGGAACATTTTTAGGTGAAAAGATTCTTTACAACAGTTGGCATTTTTCGTCTTCTGATCAAATGGGACTCGAAAAAAGTTAGGAATTTTTAGAGAAAAACACTAAAGATTGATGGAATCCACTCTTATACAGGCACCACTTTGAATTTGTAGCCTCTCCATGTTTGGTAATGTGCTCAACTTCTGATTCTCTTCCATAAAAAATCAATGGAGATGATTCAACTTCAAAAATTATTGTAACTTGAAAACACACAACTATATGTTTAATAATGCATACCACCCACCTGTGACAAAAATAAAAGAAAGAAAGAATACCATCCATCAAATTATTCAGTGAAAACTGTAAGTATAGAGATCACACATTTTCTTAGAAACAAAGCAAAAAGTGGCAGGAGACAAACCTCCCTGAGCTCCTCCATTCATGACAGTTATCTGCCTCGCCGAAAAAGCAAATTGCCGAAGTTCCGAAGTTAACCGTTGCATCTACCAAAACTCACACATAGTTACTTTCAATGCACATTGAAACACACACTTCCTTCAACTCAAATTACCTCAATAGTCATGGCATCAGAACCTTCATCTATATGAATAACGAATACATACTTTGTTCTGTATCATAATTACCTTCATCCAAAGAGTTTTAGGTATCATAAAACTGTTGTTCTGTGTTTTATTTGGTGGATACCATATATGTATAGAATTAGCAATATATAATGATATAAAAAAGAAAAATACAAAACCATACGGTATTGCTATTTCTATACATATATGGAAACAACACATATACAAAATTAATGGAAACAATACAGATACAAAATTTTGACTGGAAAAAAAGAGAAAGAAAGTAAACGTGGAAATGACCACAAAATATGAAAAGTAAATATTCTCATTCACCGATCAGGATTTATAATTCAGCAGATTTGACCAATCTGGTGAAGATGATGAGGCACTCAACTGAGTGGCCAGCATTCTCCGTATACTTGGAAGAATTTGCGATACTTTGCGCACAATTCTCTTTTTTCTACTTTGGTTATGTCTCTCACACTTTAAATTAAAGGCGGATAATTTAGCACGTGGTGCAAGTTTATGATGGGAATGTTATGTATTATGTAAACTATGTTTTTTCGTTTGACTTTCTGAACCGCTATAATATATGAATGTTGTTTTAAAAAAAAAAAATCTAGCCGAAGTTAAAAATCAAATAGACAAATCTAATAACAAATCTTGACTCTTGTTCGTTAATTTTTATACATTTTTTTTTGTCTTATGAGAGATTGCTTAAGTTCGTCATGAATGAATAACTATTTTACTTGTAAAATATTGGATTTCACCCAAATACATTAGTCAATTGGTAAAAATCTGAGGCAAAGCCTATATGTCACCGATTCAAATAAATTTGGGACAAGACCATATAATATGCTATAGTCCCGAGCCCGAGAGAACGTACGGAATATTGAACAAATCCCTACATGTTGAACTGGATGTATACATCGACTATGACATTTATGATCACTTAACTACAATAACTTTTGCCATTTATGATTTTAATTTTGTAAACTTGGGTTACCTTATTGTTACTTTAATCCGTCTTCTCTATTTCTCTAAATTAATTAATGAAATTTTGAGTTGTGTTGGTAGGAACCGAGAAAACAGGATTTAAGAAATGCAAATTAAGGAGAAGAATTTAAACGAGATTTTGTAAAACTGAATATAAAAATGAACACATACTCAAGATATGATCTCTCACCTTATTTCGTAAAATCTCTCGTAATGTGACAGTTTTATAAGATTCTTAATTCCAATAAAAAAAATGTGGAACTATAGTCACAACGGTCGAATATAGAATCTAAGAACTAAGAAGTCACACTATACTCTCGAGACTTACTGAGAAAAAAGAGAGAGAGAGATTGCTGGTGTTTTTCATTCTGATGTATGAGAGAAGAATGATTGAGTGAGTGAAGAAAGAGAATATTAGAAGCTTATTTATATAGTCAAGGGTGAGGACTGAGGAGCGTCTGCAATAAGGATGTTAAAATGGGTTTTTTAGCCTGGTCCAGCCCGAGTCCGAATTGAGACCGAATCGATTTGAGCTTGGAGTCTGATTTAAGCCCGGAATTTTCAGAGCCCGAAATCGAGTCCGAGTTGAGGCCGGGCAATTATGGGCTGTCCATGGGTACCTGGTTTGAGGCTGTTTAATATTTTGTTTTCTTTTACCAAGTAGTAGTCATTTTGTTCATATGCATCATTAGTTAATTATATATTTTTTCTTCAAATATTATAACAAAACAAGATCAATTTTCTTTTGATGTTGTAGATTTAAAGTTACTAATTTAAATTAAGCTAAACACACTAACTATCTAAAATCTCCTTTCACATGAAATTTGACAAGTAATTTTCGAATTGAGTAAACCCAGAAATTTGAGTGAACCAAAAAATTAGTCGTGCCCTTAAACTGTCTAAACTTTGAGTAATTTCGAAAACCCAGAAGCTAAAGGGCAGGACTAATTTCAAAAACCCAAAAAAATCGAATCTGAGAAGAACCAAAGCAAAGTCGATTTGATAGTAACCATACCTGATCCAAATTTGTAGATTATGGTTTTTGTTCTTGAGGAGACTACAAAGAAAGATGTGGAGGAAAGCTTTGAATTAATCTTCATGGCTTTGTTGAGAAGCAAAGAATTGAAGAGAGAATTGGAGAACAAAGGAGACGTAGAGAATGATGGAGGATAATTTAGGTTTATATTTTGGGAATTTTGGGTTCAGACAAAAAAAATAAAACATATATATATATATATATATATATATATATATAAAATGACACCGTTTTAATATACATGAGATTTTTTTAAAAAGCCCGACAAGTATCTGGGACCCGATCTATGAAGCCCGATTTGAGCCCGCCTAAATCGGGACCAACCCGATTTGAGCCCATTATTAAAAAAGGGGCTTTTGAGCCTGATTTAAGAGACGGGCTCCAGGTACCTGTCGGGCCTGAGCCCATTTTTAACATCCCTAGTCTGCAATAAATATGAAGCGTAAATTGCGGGCAATAATCATTGTGTCTGATTTCAGGGCGTTTAGCGTAAGTCATGTATCTGTTACGACTATGTGTTAAAAGAAAAAAACATTTTTAAACTGATAATTTGATTTTGAATTCAAAACATTGTGTGTTCAGAACGTGTGAGCTTTTGACCAAAATAATAAGATCATATAGCCCTAAGAGCCAAATACAAAGCCCACAAACCCTTGAGCCCACGAGCTACGAGTCACGTGCTGTGTCGAGCGCACGCATGTGTGGCTTAGCCATTTCTCTTATAAGGTGTATACTTTTGAATATTTACGTGTGTTTCCATTCTTATATATGTATCGCATGATTACTAAATAACTTAGCGATGTGGGACAATGTTAAAAAATAGAATTAAATAACTTTTAAAATAGCTATGTCGTATGATTGGGGATGGGAACCACACACTAGTATGGCGAGACAGATGGGTTCGCGATGGAGTTGATCGCAGAGCAATTAGCTTAAATGGTCCAATGAACATTAATCTCAAAGTCTCCGAGCTCATTAATCCTGTTACGGAAATTGGGATTTTCAAACTCTTGAAGGATTATTCCCTGCAGAGGAGTGCAGACTGACCAGACAACAAATACCTGCTTTGAATAAAAAGGATTTCATGATATGGGGAGAAACTCAGCATGGGAATTACACAGTAAGGACCGGTTATGATCTCCAAATCAAGGATGCAAAGAAGGATCTCTTTTTGTTAGCTGGAGCAGAACCATCCCTTAACCCTCTGTTCAAAATGTTGTGGAAATGTAACACTGCTCCTAAGATACAACTATTCATGTGGAAAGTTCTACATGGAGCTTTGGCAGTATCGAAACGATTAAGAAATGAGGTATGAAGTCAAATGATGGTTGTTGGTTGTGTCCTTGTGAAACAGAAACTGTGAATCACATTCTTTTTGAATGCGCGGTGGCTCGTCAAGTTTGGGCATGTGCTCACATTCCGTTTCCTGCTAATGGTTTTTATACCTCAATTTTTTAGAACATGAAACACATACTCGCCTTTAACCAGTTCTGCGGAACTGAAGATGACACTGGCCTAGCTTCACCCTGGATTTTATGGTTACTTTGGAAAAATAGAAACCAAGCTCTGTTTCATGGTTGACATTTCTCTCCCATGGAGGTAGTTCTGAAAGCTCTGGATGATGCTCAACAATGGAAACGTGCACAACTCGCCTCGCAGAAACCTGTTAATGGTTTCCCGCCTCCAGTTCTGTGTTGGAATCCTCCGGAACCAGGCCGTTTTAAATGCAATATTGGACATTCGTGGGATAAAAGGATTGCTCACTCTAGAGCCTCATGGGTACTTAGAGACTCCAATGGTAAAGTCCTTCTTCATAGCCGGAGATCTTTCAGCAACATCTATTCTAATTTAGATGCGAAATTTCAAGCATGGGGATGGGCTTTAGAAAGCATGAGGTCTCTCCGCAAGAGTCACATTTCCTGTGCGGCTTTTATGATGGACATCATTAAAGCATTCTCCAAGCCTCGGGATTGGCCTGCTTTTGAAGGCTTTTAGGTCCCTTATTAGAGCTTACACGAGACCAAACAGACTGGGATATCCTGTTTGAACCACAGGTCTGGAACCGAGGGGCTTAGCTTATAGTTTCAAGCGTAGTCGAAGATTCTCGCCTCCAGTAGCGGATGGTTTCCCTCTATAGCTAAGAGGGCTTTTTGAAGAGGAAAGAAAACATGTATCTTGATATGCATTGTTTTTGGACTTTTTCTTTTGAATCTATTTTTGCTTTATGTGGGATTACTCCTTGTGTTTCCCTTTGTTTTCTTCTTAGGCTCTGTTTCAGTTTTGTACTTTGAGTTTGGCTGGTTTGGCCTCGTTGATGAATACATTAAATTCTTAGTGAAAAAAAAAACTGTCAAAGGTAAATAATGGACAACAGTGCAACGAGAGACCTTGAAAGTAAAAAGTGCGGCGAGATCTAAGAAACGAGGAAACGGCAGTTGATAACGTCTTATATATAAAGATATGATAAGTTGAGCATAAATTATAAAAATGGAAATAGACTAATCAAATTACTTGCACAAAAGCTAACAAGAGGACAAAAATTAAAGGAGAAAAAGGCAAAAAAAACCAGAATATAAAAAGATGACGCAAATATTTTAACTTTGCATTATTAGAACAAACGCATGACCTCTCTGGTAAAAAAACACAAAAACCAAATCTGTGAGAGAGAAGGAGAGAGGGCTCTATCATCATCGATTCTTCCTCTCTAATTCCCTCTTCTCTATTTTTACGCAAAATACAAGATTCGTAAATTGAACAAAACAAAGATCGTTGAAACTTACACTGCAAATACACGATTTCCGAGACGAACCAGAAGACGAAGAAGACGAAAGAGAGACACAAGAAACAAGGACGTGCAATATTTTATAAAACAGAGGAGAAGAGAGAAATTTTTTTTGAATTTGCTTTTCATTCATTTTGTTTCTAAATCTTGTGATTTCGGATTTGTGTAATTTGCAAATCTCGAAATGTTTTGGATGTTCTGATCGAAACCCATGTGTTAGATCTTCGGAAATTGAGGGATATGAATTCGAAAGTTTGGATTTTTAGATTTGGGTATCTGCTTGATTGAAGATGCAGCATAATCTATTCACAACAATGCGAAGTTTGAAGCTTGCAGAAGGATGTAAAGGCACACAAGTCTACGCTCTCAACACAACGGCTCCTCCTCCTCCTCCTCCACCTGGTAACTCCACCGGAGGAGTTGGTGACAAGCTCCTTCAACATCTTCAGGACCATCTCCGTGTCAATTCTTCTCGATCTAAATCAAGCCGGGCGTATCAACCACCCACCGTCGTTTCACCTGAGTCTCTTCTTCCCTATGGCCTTCCCGTTACGGATCTGCTTGAGCCTCAGATCGATCCTTGTTTGAAATTCGTTGATTTGGTTCACAGGATGGCTCAAGTTTACCGCAAGATTGATGATTGTCCTGAGTTGGAGAAATCTCGGGCGTTTTTGGAACAATGCGCTATATTCAGGGGATTGTCTGATCCGAAACTTTTCCGGCGGAGTCTCCGGTCGTCTAGGCAACATGCTGTGGATGTTCATGCCAAAGTTGTTTTGGCTTCTTGGCTTAGGTTTGAGAGGAGGGAGGATGAGTTGATTGGAACAAGCTCTATGGATTGTTGTGGAAGGAATTTGGAATGTCCTAAAGCGAGTCTTGTTCCCGGATATGATCCGGAGTCGGTTTATGATCCGTGTGTTTGCTCTGGAGGTTCGAGATCACAGTTGAATGATGTTGGTGTTAATGAATGTTCGACTTCTGAGGAAGTAGACTATGATATGTCTTTTGTTATTGGTGATGACGAGGTTCGTTGTGTGAGGTATAAGATTGCGGCTTTGTCACCACCTTTTAAGGCCATGTTGTATGGAGGATTTAGTGAAATGAAACGAGGGACGATTAATTTTACGCAGAATGGGATCTCTGTTGAAGGGATGAGAGCTGCAGAGATATTCAGCAGGACTAACAGGTTAGATAACTTCCCTCCTCCTGTTGTCTTGGAGCTTCTTAAGCTGGCGAGTCGGTTCTGTTGCGATGAGTTGAAGTCTGCTTGTGATTCACATTTGGCGCATCTTGTGAGTAGTCTGGATGAGGCGATGTTGTTGATTGAGTATGGATTGGAAGAGGCTGCGTATCTTCTTGTGGCAGCTTGTCTCCAGGTTTTTCTCAGGGAATTGCCAAGCTCTATGCATAATCCCAACGTTATAAAGATTTTCTGTAGTGTTGAGGGACGGGAAAGACTGGCGTCTCTTGGTCATGCTTCTTTTGCATTGTATTTCTTCTTGAGCCAGATTGCGATGGAAGATGATATGAAATCTAACATGACTGTGATGCTCTTCGAGCGTTTGGTTGAATGTGCGGTGGAAAATTGGGAGAAACAGCTTGCTTACCATCAATTAGGGGTGGTGATGTTGGAGAGAAAAGAGTATAAGGATGCTCAGAGATGGTTTAACGCAGCGGTTGAAGCTGGTCATCTTTACTCCCTCGTTGGCGTTGCCAGGTCTAAGTTCAAGCGTGACCATAGGTACTCAGCTTATAAGATCGTCAACTCGCTGATTTCGGATAACACGGCTACTGGGTGGATGCACCAGGAGAGGTCCTTGTATTGCAGTGGTAAAGAAAAGCTGCTTGATTTGGATACAGCTACCGAGTTAGACCCGACTTTGACATTCCCCTACAAATTCAGGGCAGTGGCATTGGTGGAGGAAAACCAGTTTGGGGCTGCCATATCGGAACTGAACAAGATTCTTGGATTTAAGGCCTCTCCTGACTGTCTGGAGATGAGGGCATGGATTTCTATAGGTATGGAGGATTATGAGGGTGCTTTGAAAGATATCCGGGCGCTTTTGACTTTGGAGCCAAATTTTATGATGTTGAACGGGAAAATCCATGGTGATCATATGGTGGAGCTGCTCCGTCCGCTAGCCCAGCAGTGGAGCCAGGCTGATTGCTGGATGCAGCTGTATGATCGCTGGTCTTCTGTGGATGATATTGGGTCTCTAGCAGTTGTTCATCATATGCTGGCAAATGATCCCGGCAAAAGTCTTTTACGATTCAGGCAGTCTCTTCTTCTGCTACGGTACTGTAACATCTCTTTGCACTTCTCAGTAAAAACCTTTTTTGCATGGTGCATTATTATAATTTAGTGTCAGACCTTAATTGATTTTAACAAATGCTGGTTGCATACTGACAGGCTAAATTGTCAAAAGGCAGCAATGCGTAGTCTAAGGTTGGCTCGAAACCATTCAAAGTCAGAGCATGAGAGACTTGTGTATGAAGGATGGATACTGTATGATACAGGTCACCGAGAGGAAGCCTTGGCCAAGGCCGAGGAGTCAATTTCCATACAAAGATCTTTCGAAGCGTTTTTCCTCAAAGCTTATGCTCTTGCAGACTCTACGCTTGACCCTGAGTCTTCAAATTACGTTATTGACCTCCTTGACGAAGCACTGCGGTGTCCCTCAGATGGTCTCCGCAAGGGACAAGTAAGTAAAAAAGTTTCAGCAGTTTTCAATTAAGTAATTTGATTTTTCAGTTTTTTTATCTCTAGTGTTTACTTGTTGGATCGTCCCTCAGAGTGCCATTGTTTCAGAATTCAAGATTTAGGAATTTTTTCTCGTGTGTTTAAAATTGCTGGTATCCGTAATGTGGTCGCATCTCAGGAACCTACTTTTCGAGAAAGTAGTATATTTGGTCTAATCGTTGTCCAACTAAATCTAATGACATTTCCATAGGAATGATTCAATATCATGAACTTTGCTTTGATGCATTTGCTTGCAGGCTTTGAACAACCTGGGGAGCGTATATGTGGATTGTGATAAGCTGGATCTTGCAGCTGATTGCTATACGAACGCGCTCAACATCAAGCACACACGAGCCCACCAAGGTCTAGCTCGTGTTTATCATCTGAAAAACCAACGGAAAGCTGCTTATGATGAAATGACAAAGCTAATAGAGAAGGCTCAGAACAATGCTTCGGCATATGAGAAACGCTCTGAATATTGTGACCGTGAAATGGCACAGAGTGACCTTGGCCTTGCAACACAACTAGACCCTCTCCGAACCTACCCTTACAGATACAGAGCCGCAGGTAAGCTACACCAAGTTCTAGTTTCTTCTCCTGTTCTCCTTTTTGTTTTTTCTTGTTTTTGTCGTTTAGAACTGCATGCCAAAGGCTGGTTCCCTTCAAGGGATGGACTTTTCCTATGCATTTTTGTATCAATCCAGATGATTATTTAGAAACATTAAGTGTTAGAAAACATTGTACCCTGCATGTGTGGTGATGAAAGCAGAAATGAGAATTATGAGCCAACAGATGAAACAACTGAAATTTGCATTAAACTTGAAATTTGCATTGCATGAAGTTTGTCTGGTTTGGTGAATTTGGATACGAAACGTAGTTTTGGATTCTGTTCTTATCATTGTTTTAATAACGTATTCAACTTGCTAAGATCAGAGTAATTTGAACTCTTGGTTGCAGTTCTTATGGATGACCACAAAGAAAATGAAGCCATAGACGAGCTTTCAAGGGCGATATCCTTTAAACCAGATCTTCAACTATTACATCTAAGAGCAGCATTCTATGATTCCATGGGAGAAGGAGCATCTGCTATCAAAGATTGTGAAGCAGCATTGTGTATTGATCCAGGTCACACAGATACACTCGATCTCTACCATAAAGCACGTGAAGCAAATGCTACCGACCAAAAGTAGAACAAAACTATCATTTTGTTTGGTGGGCAGTCAGTCTCTTCTCTTCTTCCCTCCTGGTATGCTTCTACATTGTTTCCTTTTCCTTCTGCTAAACAGAACCGAGCAATCGAGCAAAGCTTTGATATGATTGAGTGAACCAGGGAAAAGCAAGCATAGCCATGTAAATAGAACTCTTTATATTATTTTTTTTCTACTTTAATTTTGGTTATTGTTGGGGTTGAGGATACTATATAGTAGTGCAGAGAGTGTTTCTTGCTACTACAGATAAAATACGTTTTTTCTGGCCAAAAAGGCAAACCACGAAGAAGACACTTACCTCTGGTGAAACTGGACTTCTTCTTATGTCCTATTTCTAGATGTGTTTTTGCTTCTTTCTTTCTATTTATTTTTCCTTACTGAAACTATGTAATTGTATCTGTAACTTCACTTTTTTTTTTTACATGTTTCTTGTATTGATTCTCAAAGCATCCGGGGATGTGTTTTTTATCCTGCTGAAAACAGAAAAACAAAGAGACGATTCATTCATACTTCTTGCTCTGTTCATAACTTTTTAACATAAAAATTTTCATTGGTTCGAATCCTCCTTAACATTGATTTGGGCTCTGTGTTGTTAGGTTCTCGGTTGGTTTCATGGTAGATTTTCATAACCACATGGTTGGAGACTTACTTTTTCAAAAGCTTTTCTGGTTTTTCTATTATCAACCTCTGAGATTTTTTTTCTTTCTCCCTTGTGACCACAATAAAGTGGCCAGAAATATCGGTTTCGCACACACGAGAAAGCTTAAAACTTTCAACAACTTCTCATTTAATCTCAACTTTCAGCTAACAAAATATAAAAATGTTTTGATGCAACAAAAGCTTCATCCAAACTGTCTTCTCACAAACAAGAGAGCATTCACCAGATGATACTGTTTCTTGCGGTGGAAGAAATAATGGATATGAATCGATCGAGGAGGCTGAATTTCAATGCTCCATTCTTGTCCACGAAACGCCGTCTCAGCCAAGAGAAGCTTCCAGGTCAGCTTCAGGAAGCTTCTGTTCCGTTTTGCTGGGAGGCCGCTCCCGGGATGCCCAAGAACTTGTCTCTCACGAAAAACGACGGTGAAGCCGAAACGCCTCGCCTCAAACTTCCTCCCGGAAGATTAACCGTAAACATTTTCCTGTTAAATTTTCAGTCCATTCGCNTTTTTTTTTTTTTTTGTACCATCACAGGTGCACGCTAGTGGTGAAAACTGCGACTTTGATGAGTCTAGTGAGAGTTTGACACCAGCTAAATTGTTGCGTCTGAAAAAACGAGACAATCAAGAACATTACCATCAAACCAACCAGGACGTGCTAGATGTCTTGTCTCTCACGCAGGCCATAGACATGGTCCAACCCCCAAAAGAGAGTGTTCCAGAGTCAGATGATGGAAGCAGCGGAGGAGGTGATTCAAACGGCTACTTAACAATGGAGAGCACAGAGCGAAGCGAAGGCATGTCACCGAGTTACATTATTGAGCGGTTTCTGCCAGATGCAGCGGCTCTAGCAGCCGTGACATCAGCGGCTAGCCAAAGGAGGAAGAAGAAGCTCTCTTATTTGAGTGCAACGGTGAGACAATCTTGTTTCTCACCAAAAGCTTGTGGCTTGCATGTATTGTTGCCTTGGAACACTAAGCATAGGATCTGTGGCGTCAAAAACGATTTTTCACCTTCTTCCCACATTCATTTTCAACCAAAATCTATTACAAAAGATAACTAGTCGAATTAAGCTACTTGTTGATTGTTACCCTATGTTGTTAATTGTGACACACTTTTGTATCTTGTAAAATGTGGTGGTTAGACACTAAACAAAAATAGCATGTACAACAATAAGGCTTTTTAGCCAAAATTACGTATTACTTTTATCATATCATTAGTGCAGAATAGAATCCCAAGTTTTCGGATGCTAGTGGATGTGCAACTTTTTCGTGTGTCCGTAAGCCAAACTTCATAAGAAAAAAACACAACAAAAATGAGGTTGTTCCCCTTGTTTTCTCTTCTAAACCACATAACAAGTAGGTATGAGGTTTAAGAGACACAAGACCAAAACTAGCTTCTTCCATCCTGCAATCTTGGTTCTCCACGGCTGTGCCTCCTCAGATCTAGGGATTCTAGAAGTTTCTTATTGGTACAGAGACTTAAAGTTCTCTGTAAAACTCCCAACTAACTCTGCAGGCTTGGATTTAATCTGTTGTACGGCCCAACTAAAGGTTCGTTTTATTTGATTCATAATTTGATTTTACTCTTGGTGTTTCTAATGGATCGATAAACAACATCTCGGCCCACCGGGCTGTGTAACTTTCTTTTCTTTCTGCTTTAAATAGAAAATCTCAGTTTACAAAAAAAAAAAAAATTAAAAGAAAAAAAAAAACCACATAACAAGTAGGTATAGGGAGATCCACACTTGAGCCAAAAAGAGAGGGAGAGCAAAATAGTGATTTAAATTGAAGAGCCAAATAGATGTAGAATGTTTCAGAATTTTTATACCAAGAATACTATATTTTATATTTTTGCAAGATCCGTGTCTTTTTTTTTTTTTTTGAAATAACATCTGTCTTTCGATTTAATTATAAAGATCAAATTTATATTAGTGTAGAGATTCTATTTAATGTGAAAGACGACACCGAAATGGATTAGTTTCGGTAATTAACATTAGAATTTTGATGTATCGATAACCCCTCCTCCCTTACGTGACAAAATTAGACACATATCTTTCTCTCATTATAATAAATATTGTGGTTGGTAAATATTGAAACAAATATTTTAGATGAAACATATAATATTAAACTATTATTTGTCTTTGCTAGATTTTCAAGATATTTTTATAATAGTTTATTTTTATGTATAATATTTAACTACTTTGATATTTTAACATATTATTTTGATTCATCTCTTCAATCTTCTAAAATATATTTAAAAGGTGTAAATAAAAACACGTATTTGAGTTAAATGAATATTTAGAAATTGTGCAATGTATCATTATAGTATTTGAACCTACAAAAAACATTATTATATTATACCAATATTTTATAGTGTTTATAAATATTTTACTGTATTATACCATATTCTAATCACATCATATATTATTTAAAAAGTGGTTTCATTTTCCACAATTATAATCCTCTTATTTGATAAAACACAGATTTAATATTTCAAGCATATGTTTTCAGCTACATTTTAATGTGGATGTATAATTCTATCATTATATCATTTTTATATGAATGTAAATTTTGTGAGAATGCATATTTTCATAATATAATAGTTTAGAATTTTATTTTTAAATAGCAATTGAGAGAGATAACCCATATATATATATATATATAAAAAACGATGCTTTGTTGTGTGAAGATAGATTAAAAAAATATATTGGAAGAGAAGAAAAATCTAACAGAAACAATCATTTTTTTTGGTTATATTGGTTTCTTTTGTATTTGCAATAATTTTTCAAGATATTTTCATAACAATTTGTTTTGAATTTAATAGATATGTTTTAACGTTTAAATGCTGATTTTGTAGAGATGAAAAACTTAACATATGAATGTTATTTATTATTATTATTGTTTTTTTGTTTTCTTTCAATATATATATATATATATTGTGAGAGAGAAATTCAAATTTAATTTACAAGACTCGGACTCTATTTTGTTGTCCATTTTTATGTGAGGTTTACTAAAAATCAAAAAAGATTTGTTTGGGGAATCATTTTATTGTTAAAGAGAGTACAAGGCCAAGGTCCAATTCAAAACACAAATGAGGACTGAAACAAATAAGCAGAAAAATAATAAACAATAAGCCCAATAAAACAACACAATTGACAATCTAGTACTAATAAAAGTTGAAGCTATTAGCTTCTGAGGCTGTCCACGTAGGACTAAGTCCTCCAATCATAATTTGTCATCGCGTCTTCTTCTTCACCGCTTCTTCACCGACTCACAAAACCAAATCAGATTTAGACTCTCGAGCTTTCTTCCTTATGAGTTCAGACACAACTACTCCAACACCAAACTTCGTAACAAGACTACAAACAATGGTTTTTTGTATGTTCATGACTGCACAGCACCGAGAATAATTTTGGTGTATCTGATTTTGGTTTGGATTTATTATAAGTTGGTTTTAAATTGGTTAAATTTATGCTGACTAATCGGTTTCCGGTTTGGAGAGTTTATATGAAAAAAAAATATAGTTTTTTGAAAGACGAGACTGCTTTGACTTTTTGGAAGACAGACAAGTTGAGTTTAACTAGGTTGGTTGGTTCTTTTGTCGAGTTGAGTAAAAAGCAAAATTATGTATGCTTTGACTTTTCAAAAAATNCAGTATATTATTCTCTGTTTCGCTTTGAGTTATAACCGTACGTTGGCACACGAGGAGCTGTACACAGATTTTGAGATTCAACCTTAAACTGTACCAAATAAATAAATAAAAAAAAACACTGACATGTCCATAGGGCCTTAGAAGAAGTCAGTTTTCTTCTTGTGGTAAAAAATGGAAAAAAAAAGAGAGATTTAACCGTTCATTTTTGTATAGGAAAAAAAAAAAGAGAATGAATCTACTACTAATAAAAGTTGAAGCTATAAGCTTCTGAGGCTGTCCACATAGGACTAAATCCTCCAATCATAATTTGTCCTCGCGTCTTCTTCTTCACCGCTTTTTCACCGACTCACAAAACCAAATCAGAAGTTGACTCTCGAGCTTTCTTCCTTTTGAGTTCAGACACAACTACACCAACAC
>OVAP01001222.1:4540-25557 GCA_900406295.1 Aurinia saxatilis | reverse complement strand
AATTAAAGTTATAGAACATAATCCGCGCGTAGCGCGGAACAAGTCTCTAGTAATTCATAATGGTTATTTCTTTTTTCTTTTTCTGTTATGGTAAAAGAAGTACAACAAACAAAAATCAGCAAGGTGTTAAGTAAACACACAAAAATCATCTTCATAGATATCAGTTNGTGGTGCTGGTCCCAAGATTGAAGAAGTCGACTAAGTTCTCTCTGTTTATTTATTTTTTTTGGTGTTTTTCTATATTTGAATTCTTGAAATGTAGAATCTGAAAAATGTGGTAAGTACCACTATTTCATATGCCAATCTTGGTTGCAATAAGATGATATGTTTTGGTAATTCTTTTGTAAAAATCTTTACCTTTTTCATTCATAAGCTTAAATCTTCAAATACACAAAATTATATCACAAATTTTCTTTCAAACTAAAATATTACAAAGGTGAGTTGAACACTTGGCCATCTTGTTAAAATGTAGGAAAAAAAATATAGATATTCAATTCAGAGAAATAATTCATAATGGTTATTTCTTTTTTCTTTTTCTGTTATGGTAATAGAAGTACAACAAACAAAAATCAGCAAGGTGTTAAGTAAACACACACAAATAGATATCAGTCTCCCCATATTATTGTCTTAACAATCAGTTTGATGAATCTTTAACCATTGTGTCGCTTCTCATTCTCCTTAATTTCCTTTCATCCGATAAAATTTTCGCAAATCTGCATTAACAGATTAGTATCAAACATTCTGTAATCAGACTTTAAGATCATAACATCTACCAAAATTACCTTTTGAGTTCTTCCTCATTGGTAACATTTCTAGAAATAGGTTCATATGCACCAGTGTCGATATTCATATGCGCGACTCTGTTTTTCTGCACCTTCTCTCCAATCTTCACAAGATTCTCTAAATCAGATTTTGTCGCTAGGTCCGAAGAACTTGCATCTCCTTCCAAAGTATCATCCTACAATTTTAGTCACACATACAAAACCGCGTAAATTTAAAGGATCAATGACAAGGTGGGTTTATCCACATTAAATTTTAGTATTATCAAATGATCCTAGTGCTCTAGTATTCTTGAACATTGATAGAGATCATACAAAAAAGTAAAAAATCTTTAAACTAGGTGGGTTAATACACACGAAAGTTAATTATTTTTTCAAAATTACCAAATGATATGTCTTTATTGCGTTATTATTTTGAATACCACAAGAGATCATCAAAAACAAAAAAAAATNTTACCTTTTGAGTTCTTCCTCATTGGTAACATTTCTAGAAATAGGTTCATATACACCAGTGTCGATATTCATATGCGCGACTCTGTTTTTCAGCATTTTCGCTCCAATCTTCACAAGATTCTCTAAATTAGATTTTGTANATTTTGAATACCACAAGAGATCATCAAAAACAAAAAAAAATGTCAAACATCCTTAAACATGGTGGTTTAATACACATGAAACTTGAGTAATTAGTCAAAATTACTAATTGATATCAACGCCTTACTCTGTTGGACACTGTTATATATCAAGAAAAAAAAAGTTGGAAAATCCTTAAACTCGATGGATTATTACACACAAAAGTTGAATATTTTTTCGAAATTACGAAATGATATAAATTTCTTAATACACACTAAAGTTTAGTATTTTTTTCAAAAATTACCAAATGATCTCAATGCCTTATTGTTTTGAATACCATTTGAAATCATAAAAAAGAGTAAAAAATCCTTAAATTCAGTGGATTAATACACATGACAATTGAGTAACTTTTCAGAATTACCAAATCTTATCAGTGCCTTACTCTTTTGGTATTAGTCCGCCGTTTTTAGATACTATCACATTTTTCCTTAAGACTACAAGTTTTATTAAAAATAAGTGAAATCATATGATAGGGTAATTTTAATATAATAAAGGATATTAATCATTAGTGTAAGTCCATGGATTAACAGATTACGTCACATTTTTTCAAAATAAACTTTTTTATTAAAAAGGAGGGAAATTGTTGTTTTGGTAATTGTTTGGTAAAGCAGAACATTCATTTGTTAATAGGCAGAAATCTTATAATATACAAGATTATATCATATTTCTATTTTTTATATATTTTTTAATAAAAATTAGTCAACCGTTTTTAGATTCTCACATTTTTTCTTAAGAATACATGTCTTATAAAAGATGGGTGAAACAAAATGATATTGTAATTAAAAAAAATCATATATATCTTTAGTTTTGTTGGGTCATTGGTATAAATCCATGTTTTTATAAGTGTAATCACATTTTTATTTAACAAACTGAACTTTTTTAAAAAAGTGAAAAGATATTTATTTATTTTATTTAACAAACTGAACTTTTATTAAAAAAGTGAAAAGATATTTATTTATTTTACAAAAGAAAATTGACACAGATAGGGCCCAACCGGGTTCGAACCGGTGACCTATTGATCTGCAGTCAATTGCTCTACCACTGAGCTATGGACCCATTTGTGAATCAATATGTTTTGATAACTGTTTTGTAAAAATCTTAACATTTATTCATTTATAAGCTAATCTTCAAATAAAANACAATTTTAGTCACACATACAAAACCGCGTAAATTTAAAGGATCAATGACAAAATGTTACATATATTTTATGTATAGCTCTTACGTCGATCCTGAGGTACTTGTCCTCGGATTGTAGGGCTTTGAAGAGTACAGAGCTATGATAATGGATCATGTCACGGCTTGATTCCAAGGTAATGTCTAGTATAGGTGTATTTCCATCGTCATATAACCAAGATATAATTCCCCATTTAGCTGCCTTTTTTGCACTGTAATTCTCCTTTTTCTTTTTAGACCCTGTCCCTACTGATATAACTAGGAACTTGTCGTAACCTAACGGCTCGTGTGTACCCATATCAGGATTCAGCTTCACAATCTGCTTAGTCACAGCAGTCATGGCCACCAAAGTCTAAACAAAACCAAACAACATACTTAATTAGCTGATCTTGTTAGAAAGCTCACATAAGTGTAAAGCTTAACCAACTATATAAAAAGAGAATCATAAAAATATTGTATATATTACTCTTAGTCTTTGTCAATTTGTCTTAAGATGTATCATATAAACATTCACATTGCATACAAAAAGAGTCATAATTTTGAAAGAGGGTATTTAGGAATTATTGGAATTCATGGACTTATGAAAATTGTGGTATACCGGGTTATGAGCGGTGACCGCACCATCAACAAGGTGAAACTCAGAGGTCTTGCCTTGACTATCCACATTAGAAAAGTAATGAGGAGGAAACAAAGTAGGAGCAGACGCTGTGCCAATACATATGTCTGATAACTTGGCATCCAAGCTAGGGTCAGCCAATGCCTTCAACAAGAAGGTACAAATAACATTATCAAGCATTGTTGGACTGGTCAAAATGGAAACAAGAATTTTTGGTTTTATAGAGTTTGAGAGAAACCTGGTAAGAGGAGAAGATGGTGGGTTGAAGTTTCCTGATGTCAAAGGTAGGTATTACAACGTTTGTGAGTGTCTGGTGAAGTTTTGTCTCCCCAAGAAGGTTACTTAGTAGTTTTCTAAAATACTTTCCGCTGTACTTTGGACCAGATAGAAGCTTTGGAAGCTTAGGTAACAGAGCAGCCAAGCCTCTGCAATTAGGATGATTTTTTTAGTTGCCGTGTGAAATTTCATATACCATATGCTCTTTGAAAAAATTCATTGGTGGTTTGTGTTAGTGTTGTTCACGAAAGAATGCATGATATTGACAAAAGAATATTTTATCAGAAAACATGACCTACATAATTAGTGTCCACTTGTTATATAAGGCCAAAGCATTATACATTGTTGCTTGTTCATTTAACTAAATTAATCATTGATTTTTCCATTATATGATGAGCTACTATCTACCGTTGGTATGACTAAGTCATTGAAATTATCACATTTATATCATTAGATTGTGGGTCAATAAGATGATAATCCCTTACCAAACCGGTTAACAGAAACATAGAGATATTACTTATTGTCGATCTGTAACTAATATGAGTAACTAATGTTTTTCTTACTCTGGCTGTGGAAAGATTTTGGGTGTGTGTTCAAGGTAAAAGGGAACAATGTCCTTGGCCGCAAAATGAGGTCGACCTGTCTGGTCCGGTACAGTCAACATAGCGGTCACGAGACCACCGGTACTAGTCCCTGCTACCACATCAAAATAATCAGCTAGCCTCACGTCTTCTCCATCGATCTCCTATGTATACCCACAAATGTAAACAACATTAGTTAGCTAAAAAATGTTAAAGGATCAAATACTATGAATAAGAGATCATAGATCAATTCACACACTTAGCAACTATAAATTCACGTGATAAATTAAACATCATATTATATTATTGTTTGGTAACATTTAGTGTATCATATGGTTACAAAAAAAAAGATTTAGTGTATCATATAAACCTGAAGTTGTTTTTCAAGATAAGCAAGGATGACTCCGGTGATGATTCCTCGGACTCCGCCGCCATCTAGGCTGAGGATGGTTACGAGTGCTCCACGCGACGGCGGTTTGTTTTTCTTGCACGATGACTCATTGTCCATGATGGTCTTGATTAATCTTCTTTTTGGTTAGTAGATTATAAACTAGAAACTAATTTTTTGGTTTAGAAGGTTAATGCAATGATACCTGCAATATGTTTTCTTGTATATATACACAATTTAACGTGTAGTATCTTCTTATATATATATTCTCAAAGATATATTTGTTTGGTCAGACTTTTCTTCATACATTTCGTGCTAATCATGATTATATACTTCATAAGTTTAATTTATAATAGATTGTATTGTTTATAGTGATTAGAGTACTGTAGTAGTGTCGAGCTTTAGCTGGCATGAGCTTAGTTTACGATAAAATATTGTTATAGTCTAATATAGATAATGGTGAGGAAGAAATAACTATTTTGTGTCGTGGACTCTCCAATATAACAATAACGAACGATATCAGCATCAACATATCCAAAACTTAATTATTTGATATCTTAATAATTGAGTTTGGTCTTTTTGGATTTGCTAGGTGACATTTCCCTCTCTATCCAAGACTTTTTCTAACCTACACCTGTCAGATTGTTGGATTTGATCTCACAATCAAAATTTTCTTGAATTTCAAACGTGCTAATCAAAATATGAGTTTTGGATATCTTAAAAATCGATGGAATCAGACTAGTTAACCATTGTTCATGTCCAGTTTGGTTGTGTAAAGTATAAACATTGTTGCTTGAGATAATGTTGTTGACAAGAGTACTTTTCATACTTTTTTCAACTCAAAGTTGGGCTTTCACTCGGCCCTTTCTATGGGTTTCATATTATGGCCCCAACACTTTGATAGATTTATTTGCAATTTAGTTTGCCAATTATGAAAGGGAACTGTATAAAGGACTAGTTATAATAAAGTGATCAATCACACAATTCTGATTTGAGGGAAGTTGACGTTAGGCAATGAAGTGACCACAGTACACTTTCCTTATCTTGGTTGTTCTATCACACACCGAGGCAGTACAGCTTTATGATAAAGATGTAACGTCTTCCTTCATTTATTTTTTTTGTCAACTTTTTAATTTTTTGTTATTAGGCCGGGTTCGACCCGGGATGCCAACGAGTAATGCTGTGGTACTGACCACTAGACTAAGTGACTCTTGGCATTTATTTATGTTCCAATAGCTTCTAACCATTTTTCTTCTTTCATTTATTTATTTTTTTTTCCCAAAAATTATGGTGAAAACCATTATTGTATTTTATTTAAATAACATATTTTATGATACATATACCTTTTATGGAAAAAATTTAGTAGATGTAAGGATGTTGATAATAAGCTTTTAATAATCTGTCTTCAAATATATTTATAATTATTAAAGTGTTATTGGTTATTTTCTTATGGGTTTAAATTTCATTTTCATGATGGAATTTATTTGCTGTATAACCTTATGTTTTTTTTTTATAAAGATATAACCTTAATTATAATGATTTATCAGAATTAAAAAAGTATAAAAATATATATATGACACAAAAACATTCTTGGGACCTAATGATATAAAACAAATATTTATGACAAAATGTGTGATCAATAAAAACAAATATTTGTTTTGTATAGAGATTTTATATTGAGTCATTGACAAATGTATAGTAGAAATATAAGTGTATATATAGGTTTTGACATGTAATTTCACTTGCATGCGCTCAAAGTGATAGTGAACATGCGGTATACCACGTACACTAGCTCTAAATGGACCCTATTCACTTGTCTTATTGGACCACAGTGGTTATCAAAAGGAAGAAAAAATTGACCAATCATTGAAAAAATTGGGGACCGATCGTGGAAATGAGCTAAATACATGTGTATAAATGTGGCAAAATTACAGAGAAATAACGAAGGTACATATATGGGTCCAAAAATGTTACCTTACATGAAATTACAAATTCACAGGAGCAAGTTTATGTCTTAATTGTGTTAATAGTAAGATCCTCTGAGATGTCATGGTTTGTATACGTTACTATCAGCTCCACATAGGTCCATTAATGGCATGTGATGGGAGAAGAGAGGGTAGATGATCAGAGGTGACTGTTATGTGTTATCTAATGTATTTAATTATTACATCTGTAGATAGCATGTTATGATCATACAAGAATTTTGAAGATAATATTGAATTGGGTATACAATTTATTTAGCACCAAACTTCCCTTTCGGTTATTCGATCATCTAGAAGTGTATCTTTTTCATTTTGCCTAAGTTAAATATAATATAAGTTAAATCGTTACGACTGTTTTTAGAACTAATGATAATGTATTGGTTGAGGTACTAGAATTTGAATCCTCTCATTCCGATTTTAGTTATTCTTTTAGAAGTTTTCATATATCATATTTATGCTTTGCGGAAAAAAGTTAGAATAATGGTTTTGTCTCTTGCTAAAAAATATCGCAGACAAATCTTTTCATTTGAAGCTGAAAATGGTCCATAGTAGAAGGAAATTGACAAATATACATTTATGTAAGAGTTTATTGTAAATTATATTATATATGCAATAAAATAAAATCAGTTTCAAATACATATATTGGGAAATAATTGACATCACCCTTTTTGTAGTGTAAATGCTAACAGAAATTTTGTATCTAATTATTTGTTCAATTTAAGTAGAAAAATAAATAAAACTTGGTTTTGTATAGCTCTGTATTACAAAATGCCATAATTGTTATTATGAAATTTCTAATATAATTCGTGCTTACCTCTTTGATCGTCTGGTTGAGTTCAGGCCCAATACAGGCCCACGTTATGTGGGACCACAGTGTCTGGGTCCAGCCCAAAAGCAGAGCAAAGTAAAAAAATAAAAACGAAAAAGCAAAAAAGAGTATCATGTTCATTGTTCAGCTTTGGACCATTTGATTTCTTTATTTATTATTGCAGTTTGATGCATTATCTTCGTTACTGTTTGTAGAATTGAGAGATCCCATTATGTTTGATTCTGTTATTAATGTTGCACTTACTTACATATTCTGTTTCAGATGGACTTTCAAATTTATGATTGATCGATATTCTATACAATATGGTAGACTTTGTAGTAATAAATACAGTATCAAAGTACAATAAATGTAGTCTAAGTTTCCTGCAATATTATCACTATGATATATTGAGATAAACTTTATAAATTCATCGAAGTGTGACTATAATGATTTGGATGGAGAGACGCATGCCTTACAATGTATTATCACTCTTTAGGTTAAAATGATGCACGTTCTAACTTTTTTCTTCTTCTGTATCTAATAATATATTTTCTTCTTTTATGTTAATAGCAAAAATATCATTTTTAGGTTATCTATTTACATTCTATGTGGATACTTAATCGAGGTACGTGGCTAGATGGATTAGCTTATTTTGCTGTCGCTAGTTAGTGATTACATTTATAACAATGTGATATTAATTCTTACGTTTGGTACTGCAAAATTTATCAATGGAAATATGAAACTCTCTGTGAACAATATATATGTAAAATGAAGTAATTAATACATCATAGATATTCTTATAATCATTTTTATACAATGAATTATCTAAGACAACAAAAGAAAACGTATAAAGTACAGTAAGAAAGTACATGTAACATGTGCATGATATTGTTCTGTGGAAAAATTTGATAAATTTTCAATATTCTCAAGATAAATATCAGAAAAACTTGTATCACTAGAATGTAATAACATGGAAGAAAGCTAGTACTATGTTGTAACAACACTATTATACACATACACACACATACATAGAGCATGGTTTAATATGGTCCACTCCAGAAAATGGAAGCATGAGTTAAAAAGCTAATTTTGCTAAGCTTTGTCACGTGCTAATGCTTAACACAATCTGCCAAAGTATAAAAGTAACATATAATTCCAATACATTAATTTATACCTAATCCACCGTTTCTGTTTTTATATTGTCAATAATCAATACATTACTATAATAACAAACCATGTTAGTTGAATAAAATAATCAAATTATTTGAATGGTTGGTATGATATTACCACGCTTAGCCTCGGTAAAATGAAACTCTTTTCCATATATCTATATTTGTCATTGTTGATATAATAATTGTAATCACTTTTTCATTTGGTATGACATTACCACTTTGTTGAAAATCAAAAACATTACCACTTTTACTGAGTTTCCTTTTATAATAAGAGGACCCTAACATGTTCCATCTACTTCTATATTTTTCATCATTTTGTTTTTATCATTTTGTTTATATTAAGGTTTAGAAAACTATAACACACTAATCATTTCATTAAGTTGGTTCTTTTTTAAACCAACAAAATACTAATTATAAACACTTTTTTTATTATAATAAAAAAATAATCCGAATTTTTAACACCCGACTAATCTCTAATATAACCGCCAAATAGTCCATTCATTCAAAACGTTTAATGGGCATAAAGCGTGGCATTATTTTGATTGATCAAATAGAATCAATTAAAATAAATTAATATATAAATACACATTTGTAAATAGTTGCAATTTTTTAACAGCAGGAAATAGTTACAGTTAATGTCACAATTTTCTTAATTATTTCCTTTTTTGGTGGATCACTCATCACTCGATTTGACAGGAGAAAAAGGAGGAATGTAAATCAAATGTTAAAAAGGTTACACAAGTGAGATGTCAGCATCTTTCGAGTTTTTTTTTTCTTCACTTTTTTCTTTATTTTTTTTCTTTTGGCATCATAATTAATAAGCACGTTATCTTTGCTTTCTCTAAAAGGTATCTGATTTTTAACTCTGCAAAAACTTGTGTGTTTAAGTACAACCTGCATAATTGATTACAGAAGAATTACTAATAAGGTATTAATATAATTGCTAATCAATTCTCTAATCAACTTGTTATTTATAACGCGTTATCAAACCAATCAACAAACGTAACATTGACTTGATATGGGGTCTTAGCATAGACAAAACATCTTAGAATCATGAATGTAATACAAATTATTGTTTTAAAAAGTTTGAGTGACAGCTTTAAACTACTATTATTAGAAGAGCACTGACCAATAATATTGGACTTTGGAGTCATCTAAATTGTACCAGAAATTATCACCCACAATGAAAACTCCAAAAAAAAAAAAAGCTGGAAAACACCAAATGCAATTATCTTTTTTTTTGGAAAACATGTTCAAATGTCACAAACTACTGGAATTACATTTTTAGATTTCTTAATTCAATTAATTAAAAAGATGTAACGTTGTAATATAAATTTTATATTGAAAACAAAATATGGTTTTGTTTTTACTATGTTTTGTTGTGGTTATTTTTATCTTTTTACTATGCATTATCATATAATATGGAATTATCGATATGTATAATTAATTTTCAGTACAAATTCATTGTATGTATTTTAAATTCAATAACTGTATACATATTTGTAGAGCAGTTATTTGAAAGATTTAGTGAGATAGTGTTTAGGAAAATATGATACATAGTTAATTAATATATTTAAGAAAAAGGAGTTAATTAAAATAATTTTAATAAAAATGTGATATTGGTCTTGAAAATCCATATGATAACAAAACTAAGTAGGAATTGATTGAATTGTCTAGTACAAATTCTTCACCGTCATCACTCTTATAGATACGATCTGTTATATGTAGTTTGCTGTCTCTTAGATAATTAAAAAAAAAGCTCTAAATATCATGAAGAAATTGATATAGTCTGAGAACAATAACTAATATGATTAATTATTATTTCGAGTTCAAATCCATTTAATATGTTTTACTAGTCAATATTTAGGTAATATTAACCACAAGTAAATAACTAATACAGTATAGTATATTCATTTATTTTGGACTTTCTTACCATTTTATAAAATTTCGAGTGGAAACAAATTAGTATAATTTCTTTAAATGAAAGAAAATGAAAGCACCAAGCCACTAAATACCAAATCCTAATTAATAGAGAGAAGGCAAAACAAATAAAATAATAAGATAAAGTCGCTCTCCTTCTAGTTGTCCTCATTCCCAAAACTTCCACCAGCTCAAAAAACTTGTCACTCAGATCTCATCACATCTTTTCATTTTCCAAATTCTTAAAAGTCATACCTTTTTTTTTTGTAAATCATCAAAAACACAAAACATTAAATTAAATGGTGTGATTAAGCACTGATCTCACTCGTCGTTTTCTGCTACTTCTTCACCTCCAATAAGAGATTCTGTAGTCTTTACCTTCTTCTTCTTCTTCACTCTGTTCAAGAACCTATACAACATTTACATAAAATGTATTTAAATATAACAAATGGTGGTGGATCTTTGGGAAACATAAGCTTCAATTAAACACACATGACAGCTTCTGAGCTCGCTTTATCTTCAAGTTTTCCCGCTCTGTTATTCATAAATATCATTAGGTAAACTAAAAAATCTCATTAATTTGTTTTTGTTTCTTAATTGTCTTTTTTATGACATAAGAACATTAAACTCTTATCTTTCTTTTTACTTCTTGTTTTTTGTCTTGATGGGTCTCTCTCTCACTCTTGTGTTTATATCTTTTAAGAGTGGAGCAAAAGCAAAAGTTGAAGTCAGAGAGAGAGAGAGATAGAGAGAAAGTGAAGCTATGAACACTAGTGTTCGAGCTGCTCTTTCCTCCATGAAAGCTCCTTCAAAGCATGACACCACTCAAGTATAACTTTCTTTCTTTTATTTTCTTTCTCTCTTTTCACTTTTTCTCACTTTTGTGTAAACCCAATTTTGATTGCTTTCTTGGTGTGCTTTGAGTAAATTTTCTTGGTGGATTTGTTCATTTTGATGATAAAATCTTGATTTTTCAGATATTTTTTTCTTTAAGATTCTTGGCTTCCACATTGGACTATTACACAACCGAATCTTTGCTTTCTTTTTGTTTTATTACTGGCTCACAGTGAAAGTGATTGGTACTCAATTCTTATCTTGAATGTGGAAGTGTGTGTTGTTTTCCACTACCAAAGGCTCAGAACAATAGTTTCTTGGTTGTGTTTTTTTTTTTTTTTAGTATACTATATGAGTAATGTTTCGTGGAATTATGAAATCTGCAAAGGAGGAGAAGAAGAAGAAGATGGAGTCTCTAAGCAATGGAAATGGAAATGTTACTAATTCAGGAAAATCTTTGGCTAATCGACGGCGAGTTAATAAAGAAAGGAAAATGGATTTGCTTCAAGATGTATGATCACAAAATTCTTGAGAATTCACTTTCTTTTGAGTTAATGATTTGTTGTAAGTTCTGAGTTTTGAAAATGTTTGTTGTGATTAGGTTGATAAGCTAAAGAGGAAGCTGAGACAAGAGGAGAATGTGCATAGAGCACTGGAGAGAGCTTTCACTAGACCTTTAGGAGCTTTACCTCGTCTTCCTTCTTATCTCCCTCGATATGTAAGACTCCGAATGCTTGGATTTTCGATATTCGATATATTATCAAACTTGAGTTTCTTTGTGTTTGATTTTTGAATTGTTTTGATACAGACATTGGAGCTTCTTGCTGAAGTAGCTGTACTCGAAGAAGAAGTAGTTCGGTTAGAAGAGCAAGTTGTAAGCTTTAGACAAGGTTTATACCAAGAAGCTGTTTATATTTCTTCAAAGAGGAATCTCGAGAGTCCTAATAACAACGGTCTACACGAGAATTCGCCTGTTAGAAGCAGTAAACACCAGAGATCAAAGTCTATGTCGCAACACGAGTTCAATTCAATGATCACTCCTAAAAAGCATCAACAAAGTCATAGTCTTAGCAGAAGCATTTCAACTAGGAAACTCTTCCCTTCTTCTGATCAAACAGTTAATGATAAAAGTGGTCAGAGGGTTGTAAATGGCAAACAAGCGTCGCCTAAACCGAGTCTAAGCAATGTTAATAAGCCGGTTGATGTGAGAGGGAAAGAGAATCAGACCTCTAGTAATGGTTTTAGAGACAAGAAAGATAAAGAATCACCTGAGAAGAAGCTTGGTAGATTCTTGACATCTGTGACGAAGAAGAAACCTTTGATTAAACCGGAGGCAGCACCGGATAAATCCTCAGAATCAATCAAATTACAGGTTTGTAAAACACTCAAGCTTTCACTAATGCATGATCTATAGTCTATAGACTTTTCTGAAAGTTTTTCCTTTTTGATTTGTTCGATATTTCAGCTAGATGAAAGATTAGCAGATCAAGATAAATCACAGGAGAGTGTGTCAGGATCATCTTCGGAAGACAAAACAACGCAAAGTGGAAATGAAGCAAACAGAGTTTCAGAGGATTTACTGAAATGTTTAGTGAGTATTATCTTGAGGATTAGCTCGTCGAAAGATGTTGTCTTGGATCCATATAGTAACTGTACAGAATGGAAAACAAGAGAGCTTGGTGCATACAAGCATCTTTGCTCGGTTGATGCATCTTCGATTGATCTTGGAAGAAGAATCACTGCTTCATTTCTGATCCATCGCCTCAAGTAAGTTTCTCATTAAAAAAAGATTATATGAAATGGTAGAATATTCTGAAATCATGTTTTGTGTAACTATTTCCATTTACAGGTTCTTGCTTAATAAGCTTTCCCTTGTAAATCTAGACGGTCTTAGCCACCAGCAGAAGCTTGCATTCTGGATAAATACTTATAACTCATGTGTGATGAATGTGAGGCTTTTACAATATCTTTGATAGAGAAATGTCTGTAAAATGTTAAAATGGCTGATGTTTTATTTCCTGTTTTACCTTCATAGGCATTCTTGGAGCATGGAATCCCGGGGACACCTGAAATGGTTGTAGCACTGATGCAAAAGGTTTAGACTCAAACCAAAATGTAACATCACTGCATCAACATGTTTAACCATTCATTATACTAATCTTCTCGTTGTTGTGTCAGGCAACAATTAATGTAGGAGGACACTCGCTAAATGCAATCACAATCGAACATTTTATCTTGAGACTTCCATACCATTTGAAGTTTGTAAGTTCCTTTTATCTTATTCTCTTTTAAACTCTATATTTCCGAATCGAAGTTTAGTTAATTCTCTGCTTTTTCATTCGGAAAAGACTTGTCCCAAAACTGCAACACATGAAGAGATGAGAGCTCATAGCACATTTGGATTAGAATGGTCAGAGCCTTTAGTCACGTTCGCTCTGGCTTGTGGAAGCTGGTCCTCTCCTGCTGTAAGTTGTAGACTAAATACCCGAAAACAGAATATGCTTATACCAAATACCCGAAAACAAACTATAGCATTAACCTTTTTGGTATACAGGTAAGAGTTTACACAGCAGCTAATGTAGAGGAAGAGCTAGAAGTTTCAAAGAGAGATTATCTTCAAGCAACAGTTGGTATCTCAAAGAAGAACAAACTAATGCTACCAAAGGTATTAGATTGGTATCTACTCGACTTTGCGAAAGACTTAGAATCGTTACTCGATTGGGTTTGTCTTCAACTACCTGATAAACTAAGAGAAGAAGCTCTTAAGTCTATGGAGAGAAAGAACAAAGAATCACTCATGGAGTTGGTTCAAGTAGTACCATATGACTTCAGCTTCAGGTTGCTTTTGCACCAATGAAAATAATGTGGAACATTTTGTATAGATTTGGGTTTGGGTGGGGAGAGTTAAAGTAGAGCATATGAGTTACAATTTGTTATTGGTTTTTTTGCTTGGGTGAGAAAGAGAGTATATATAGATATATGTTTGTGTTAATTTACTATAAAGTTTATAAAAGTGATGCCAATTTATTTAATTGATTTTTTATGTGTAATGTTATAAATATGTGTACCTCAGTTTTTTGTTGTTTCTTGAGTAGTCTTTTGTCTTATTTGTTTTTTCTTGTCTATTACAATTTTATGGTCGGCATTCTTGTCCTTTACCATTATTTGTTTTTTTTTTTTTTTTTCTCAACAGATTGTTTTACCTTTGTTTATGGTAAAATAGGCATTACTGTTGTTATGGTAAAATATACATCAGTCATGTATTATGTAGTCTTGAACATATGAGTCTAATTCAAGATTGAGAAAAAAAACCAAATGAAACAAAAAGAGAAATTTGATACACAAAAATCAATAACTCGATCAATCATCCATACAGATTGTTTTCTCAGTCTTGAATTGGACTCATATGTTCAAGACTATATAATACATGAATGATGTCTACCGACAATTATTATTTATTTATTTTTTGATATTTGTACCGGAATATTTTCCATTTCATAGAGAAAAAATGTTGATTTTTTAGATTCTATATAATCCAGATTTTTTTTTTAATTTTTAAATCGATGGAAATATTGTATAAACTAAATAAAGATTATTTTTAATTCTGCATAACGTTTTATAGATTATATATCGTTTGTTAATTTAATAATAACCACATTAATGTGTATAAACAAAATCTTTAAACCAAAAATGAAAATTAAAAATAAAATTAATTTTGAACTGATTAAAAGGAAGCTTATAATCATTCATTCAAATATTTTAAGTACAGTGATTCGCCATGAGCAATTTCGCCATACAACTTAAAAACCCACTGTTTTCACAGATTTACATAGAGAATAAATTATTTTTTTATAACTTTCAATTTTTTTCTATTGAGAACTTAGTCAATGATTATTACATAGTTTCAAACATGAAGCTTGTAATAATTTCTCATAATAGTAATGTTTTCTAATTTTATATTTGCTTTCTCATTCACTTTTAAATTTTAGTATGTAATTTGGTTTCAGTTTATAATATTTTTTTTCTTATAATAAAGATTTAAATAAATCCAACATAAAAGTATGTGATAAATGTTGAAATATATCAAAGCTGTCAATCAAAGAATATAAAAGATTGAGTTTTTCCAGTATGTAAACTTGAATAAAACAACACTAAAAACTAAAATCTAAAAATTTATAATAAAATTTTTTTTAAAAAACGCTAGAAGGAGGGTTCGAACCTCCGACCTTGTGGTTAACAGCCACACGCTCTAACCAGCTGAGCTATTCCAGCTTTTGCTAACAACATAAAACACTCAAAACAAATCACTACCACAAATAAAAACATAATGAGCCGTGTTCGTTTCAAAAGACTAATGGACCTTAACAAAGAGCCCAAAACAAGCCCATCACAAAAAAAAACTCTAATCAGAAAGGAACTAGTCTCCTCCTCCATCGCGAAATTTGCAGTGCCGTTAAACCCTAATTTCTCTCAACCCTAGAAGAAGAAGAAGAAGAAGAAGAAGACGATAATCTATAAAAATTCCGATGTCGGATAATCACTACTCCGATTCCGATTCACCACCAGAAGAATTCACCCAAGAACAGGTATGTATGTTTCTTAGCTGATTACATTCGAATCGAAATCGTAATCGCTTATGGTTTTTGATTTTTTGGGACTTGGTTTCAGGCGAAGCTTGAAGATTCAGCTTTGAGGAAGATACAGAGAGATAATAAGGCTAGGTTTGTTTTTCGCTTCTTGCTTTTACTCTTGTTTTAAAGATTTTTTAAGAAATCCTTGTGAATTTGGTGTGTAATCCTTGTTTAGAGATGTAGAAATTGATGGGTTTGTCGAAAGTTCTCTACTTTGAATCAAACATTTTGAGCTATTGATACAAGAATCAGAGATGTTCTTTATATCTTGGTTGTGAAGTTAATGTGATTGGTTTTTTACTCTGTTGTAGGATTGCTTGGGAAAAGAAAGAGAATGCTAGGTTTTTAGCAGAGAAGATAACGCCGAAGAAATCACAAAAGTTTGAATCATTTGAAGAAGAAGGAGAAGCTGAGGAAGAAGACTCTGAAGCTCTTGCACAGAAGGGGTTTCTTTCTAAAGACATCATCGACTTTCTTGCAGAACGAGAGAAGTAATTAAAACTTATTATGGTTAATCACTTTTCGACTAGAAGAGAATGTCTTTAGATTGATGATTTGTCTCATTTCGCAGACAAAAGGTCGAGTCAGATTCCGAAGAAAAAGAGGAGGAGGAGGATAAGGAGAAAAACCCGAGAAAGAAAAAGCAAAAAAGCTCAGGGTATGTATGATAATCTTTTGGGGCTTGCATACTGTAAAATCACTCTATGATTTTATCTGATTAAGTCTGTCTCTTGTGTGTGCAGGATCGAAACTGTTATTTACAGTGAGATTCCACCGCCGGAATGCATAAAAACCGGGTTAGATTTCTTGAAACAGAGGAAAGCGCAAGTCCCTAGATCATCTGCAGTCCTCAAAAACTCCAGGCAAGCTCTTCGACTTGCCACCGGTGCTGCTCATTCCGCCAGGAAGCAGCGACAGAGAAAATGAAACTCTTTTAAGATCCAAAATCCATGTGTGTCTCAGTTCAGTCACATTTTTGTTTTAGTTTACATTGAATCAGCTGCTTCTACTACAACATGTATTCGCATATTTTACTTAAATGTAATATTTCTCCAAAATATCTCATATCTCTTGCAATTTTCTAAAGATGATAGAAAATATTGATATATTATAAGCTCGTTATATGAGTTTATTGCAAACAAAAGACAAAAACATTAAGGATCTTGGACACTATACTCATCAATCCTCCTCGTGGGCGCAAGGAACATGGCAAATGCAAGTCTTAGGGACTCTCAGCTCATCATAGTCACTGCACTTAGCAATGGTGAGCCCTTTGTACCTTTGTTTACATGCAGAAGAACAATCTTTCAAAGCACATACCCCATTTAATGTGTTAACCGGAAGAAATCGAATACAAATCTTTCCATCTTTGATCTGCGCATTTGCCACTACTCCTGTTATCATATTTGAACTTACATAAGTCTCAAATCTTAACATAAGAAACTACAAAAAGATTTTAATTATAATACAAATTAACCTGACAGAAGAATGATGAAGATAGTTAGAAAGATGAAGGAGAGTTGAAAGTGTTTTGTCATTTTAGATATAATTGAATTGGTGGTGTTTTACAATTTTTTTCTTTTTTAAGAACAAACAAAGTGTGCTACTGATATTTATAGATTTAGATGTATTTCACATTCAAAGATATCTAAATTAAGCCATCCACCTTCTTCGAATCCTATGTGAAGGGATCTAGCTTTAAACAAACTTCAAATTGTTTGCTCAGCGTTAGACTCGTTCGTTATTATAATAATAACTTGATATATATATACTTGCTAGAACTTCAATATAAAATATTACAAAAATGGTTGATTTAATTTAAATCTTAACTATGAATACATTTGTAGCGAGATATAAACAATACAAGAATTTATAATCTGTTTGAAATAATCTTATATATTTTGGCTCCAACATTTCATATTTTTACAAAGGAATTAAAAGTTGTTTACGTTTGTAAACTAATCAGTATCTTTACAGAAAATTACAAATTATTTAAAAAAACATATAAAATTGGCAGTAATTCTTATGAAGCTTATGATTTGTGAAATCGGAGGTTATGCCAGGTTGCTTATTAGTCATGTGTAATCATGTGTAACATTCCACAGACTTTTCTTTGATATTCATGATTATCAATAGGACCACAAAGAATTTAGATATTGGAAGGATCAAAATGATTATTTAGGAGGTTCCACACTTCCACCACTTGAATGCTTGCAAAAAAAATAAACGCATTGTGTTTCTTGAAGAATTCTGGCCAAGCTCTCCGACTTGTCACCTGTGATGCAGCGATATAAACACATGAAACTGAAGATCTAACTATCAATGTGAGCTTCAATGTCACTACATTTTTGTTTTTAGTCTACATTAAACCAGTTTCATAAGCTACTTCTACGACATGTACTAGATAGGTATTTACTTTATTTAAGACTTCTCCAAAATATATTCTAGTATCATCAAATTTTCTAAATATGATAGAAAATATTGACATGACCACCACACCTTAAGGTATATTTATTGATGTTCTTTTTTTTTTTGGTTTTTGAAAATGTATATTTATTGATGTTGCATGGAGTACCAGGTTTGGCTAGTACATATATATATATATATATTTATAACTCAGGGTGTATCCCGGAGCATAGCAGTTTTGGATTTGCGTAGTTTCATGAGACATTTTGCCAATGACTTTTTTTTAGTATATGCAGCGACACAATAAAAAGAGGCATTGCCCTTGTCTCACTGACCTTTAGGTATTAAACTGTTTTTCTTGCCACTTGTGTCTGTCAAAAAAATTATCTTACCAGGCAACTCTATACATTTGTAGACGTAAAAAATATTATAACTCTTGGCTTCTTAAGATCTTTTACACAATTTAAATCTTTGACATATTCAATAGCTTAAGGAGAAAATCAGTAGCAGTAGTTCAGACTCCAAGCCATATAAATTACAGAGTAACATGTTATTGAAGCCAAGTCCAGGAATGAGTTGCTACGACAACAGCAAGCAACCCAAAAAATACCTTTGGTCTCCTTCATCTCTGTTGTTGCAATTTAATATACAAATCCAATAAAAATGATGTCGTTACCTCTGAAAAAACATTGGCAATAGAATTGGTCACTGTAACCAACGTTTAGTGTCACTACGACAAACAAAATATAATTATCAAAGTTGAAATACAAAATATAATCATGCATAGGGTTTACATATCTTAAATCTTCTACTGTGTTTCCACTTCGAAGTCCACTATGTAAACATGCATGGGGTATCCCTTGTTTGAGACATATCCTCTAGCATATCGTGTATTGAGTGTTTGATCCTCATCTTATTCAACTTGTAAAATGCATTATCGCCAGTCAGGGAAATTATTGGTTTTAATCTATAGTCCCATAGTTCGAGGAGACCATGTTAACACCAAACTAAATGAGCGGTGCGGATGCTAAAGTGTAAACGGAAGGAAAAAAAATGAAGCATATGAAAGGTCGATGGGTTTTCTACGCAACTTTCGATGCGTTTTAATTTTTGTAGGCATGTGGCTAATTTTAGAGGGCTTGGCTTTGGCAAATGAAAAACGACGAATCTCTCGTGTATTTTTCCAGGAGGATTCATGCCAAGACTGACGCTGGATTTTTAATGATTCTCCATCTCAATTTTGGCACAAGGGCTTTATGGAAGTCTTGAATATCCCGAAGTCCGAGGCCACCCATTTTCTTTGTTCTCGTGAGTTTTCTTCAAGCTACCCAACACAATTTTTTTCCTTTCCGGGTTAGAGTCCCACTAAAATGGTAGACTTAATTTCACTATTCTTTATTTATTTGTTTGGTCTTGAAATCTTTTCATTCATATCATCCTGAGAAATGAGTTACAAGGAGGAAGCTTAAAGTTTGTTTTGCTAGGTTGTCAGCTATGGTGTTTTCCTTTCTTGGGACATGCCCGAATACGATTACATCGAAACCTTGAGCATAGTGTTTGATATCTGCTAAATATTATAAGCTATAATAGCTTTTGTGGCTGTCTCTTCAACTGTGAGAATATAACCAGTAAATATTAAGCTATTTCTACTAAGCCAAAGACTCCAGAGCATCCATGGTGTGATTGGTCCTGTTACGATGCAAGAAGGGGAGAGACATGTAGCTTTACTTATTTTATTAGCCAAACGAGTTTATCGTCCATCATTATTTTATTAATTATAAGGCTCTTGTTTTACATATATATATATATATATATATATGTTTTACATATATATATATATATTATTTTACATACATATATGTTTTACATATACATATAATGTTTTATTGTAAATAAACAAAAATATATCAACGGTGTAGGCAATATAAAGTGGAGAAGCACTTCTTCTAGTTTTTTATACTCATTGCACCTATCCACCACCTATACTCTTTAGGGGCAAATAGTAGGGCATATGCAGGAAGTCTCTCCGATCCCCAAGCACCTACCAATCCATTTCTTATCCGCATTTGACTTCAGTCGACAGGCACTTTCACATTCAAGCCTATCACATTTCTGGCCGACCAGGATCCTCTCACTACATAATGCCGGGTCTCTTCGCTGCGCATCCACCACTCCTGAAATTATCAAAATAAAGATTTAGGTTTTGTAGTAAAAATGAAAAAAAGGAGTTTTGTTTTCTTTTCGCAAGAGATATATTAAAAAGATATTTATGTATTTAAATAGTAATAATAATGTTTTAAGAAAAAAAATAATGATTGGTGACCAGGAAATATAGTCTAATGGTTGTGCTAGTACTGCCATTTTGTCACCACGTGGGTTCAACATCAATGTAATGCTTAATTGCTGACTGTTTTTTTTGTGTGGCAAATGCTGAATTGTTGATTAAAAAAATAATAATACTGGTTGGCTTTAAAAAGAAAGCTTCACATTGCAAAAAAATAAAATAAATAAGGTCATTTTTAAATTTCATATAAATCTACATAAAAAAAAAACTACAAAACATCATATGTATGTATGGATTTGTCATGAAAAAAGTAAACAGGTTATAATAGAATTTTATAGTAATAAAGAAAACCATACGTGGATTTTATACAATATTGTCAAAATTTTATTATAATAATAAAGTATGATATGCGTACTCAATAGAATGACTATATGCAATATACTAAGAAGATTTTAAATGCAAATACAAATCTAACAGAAGAACAATAAAAATGAATGTTTTCAAAAAAAAAAAAAAAAAAAAAAAAAAAAAAAAAAA
>OVAP01001221.1:0-25582 GCA_900406295.1 Aurinia saxatilis | reverse complement strand
GCTAAAGTTATTCCTTGTGACAGTTTATGAATGGAATAGATACCTAACCTGACAGCATCGGCTCTCGACATGAGACTCAAGCAAGCTCATGAATCGCACATGNCAGTTTATGAATGGAATAGATACCTAACCTGACAGCATCGGCTCTCGACATGAGACTCAAGCAAGCTCATGAATCGCACATGGTATTGTTGAAAGTCTGCCCTTCGATGGAGATTGGGATAATGAACTTTCCCGGGTCATCTCTCTTTTTGAGCATTTTCATGCGAGGAGTAGCGTTTATTCGTACCTTGTAAAAGAGTGCCCTCACATCTCCTGATGGTCCTTCGAATGGGCAGAAGAAGTCCTGCAATGGGTAGACTTCTCAAGCCTCCTCAAAGGAGAAATTTGGTGGGATTCTCCTTACCTGCTTTTCGAAGATATGAAAGAGGTTTGGTTTGAGCAACATTTGGCTTCTTTGGGCAGAACCCGAGTGTCTTCCAACTCTGAGGCTGCTTCATCAGACGAGTAGTTTAGACCTTTCTCATCTGGGGCCTAGTCGATCATTCCAATGTGTAGAGGTGCTTGGTCAGCTCCCTCTGTTCGATCGAAGGTTCCAGATGCCACTGATCAATCATAATCTCTTTTAGTTTCCTTTATCTTCATCACATCTGTCTGGCCTTCCTGACTACAATATTCAGTTGCGCAGGTGTTTCCCAGTTTGGCATCTATTAGCTGGATGGTCTCCATGATGGGCTTCAGACTTTCATCGATCGATTCAATGAGTGCATCAATCGATTGGCTAGGTGGTGCATTCCTGGTCTCAGCCTCTGGCTTGATTGAATCTACTAAGTCTTCGAGTCTCCCAATGCGGCTGTGGATTCTGCTGAAATCATCCGCGTATTGGGTTTTGTCATTCCTTAGGTTGAACCTTAGGAAGCGCCCTTCTCTTGTTCTTTCATTGAGCTCTCTCTGGTTTTGTCCTATCCATTCTTCATGTTGTTCTTGAACATCTTCGAGTTCCTTAACCCTGGTGGTTAGTGAGCCGATCTTATGATTCACCTCCTCAGTGAGATGATCTAGCTTCGTTTCAATCCTCTCTTCAAAGTTTCTTTGCGTAGCCAGGAATTTCGCTAGCATATCTTCAATCCTAATCTTTGAGAACTCCGAGCGGAGTGGATGGGGCGGTTAGAATCTCTGACTTTCCCCTCCATAAGTATGATAATGGTCAATCATCTTGGGTCCTTAGGATAGACCTGAGAAGCCATTGTGAAAATTTTGTGGTCGATACGGTCTCATGGGAGACGAGAAATGCTTGTGAGGGTCATTATGAGCTTCGTTGTTTTGTTGAGCCATAAGTGGCTACCTGAAACAAATGAAGTAAGAGTGTAAAAATGCAAAAACAAAAAGAACAAAAGTAAAAGAAAAACGAAATAAGGTAAAAGCTTAGTCTGGAGTTAGATTATTATGTTAGTGGTCAACTGTTACTCCTCGGCAACGGCGCCAGAAAACTAGATGGGGATTTAGATTTTGCCCAAAATATTTCCTGCAAGCGCACAAGTCTCGCATAAGTACTTAGGGATCGTATTCACAGAGAGCAAAGTGTACATAATAGCACGTCCAAGTTCACTCGAGTTAAGCAACAAAATGAGATGGTTTTGATTTTGGTGATCGGGACACCTTTCGGTCGATGGCAGATTATGCGGTCGATCGATTAATGCCTGAAAATGCTAAAAACAATTTAAATGTGAGAAAATTCAATAATAAAAGGCATTAGGAAGTCAGGCAATGCATCAGAGGATCACGGTTTGAATTATCAGGGTAGTAATCTATGTAAATTCTAGTTTATGCTATATAGTTGAAATCACTATTAACTGACTATCCTTATGGTCAGGCTTAGTCAGTCTAGTTCAGTTGGTATTCGAGTTAACTCTAACATATATCTTTTCAGAAAGAGAACCTATGGGCTGATCAACCAATTAATCTAGGCATTAAGTTCAAGAAATCAAATTCTACTAAACTATAAATAGTAAAGCTTTCACTATCAAGTTATGGATCTCTTACTCTAAGTGGTGTATTAGTAACAGATTTATCCTATGATTATATTAAGATCTGATATGAAAGTATGCCTATAAACTAATCATTATATAATCCTATTGCCTATCTACCAAACCATGAATCATCATAGCAAAACCATATTCCTAACTAAAAGACTACTCGGACATAGCAAGAGTAAACATTATGACAATGAAAATTGCTTGTATTAAAGAAGGGTTTAGAATAGCTTCTTTGGAATGCAGAGATTACCAACTTCGTCCTTAAAGCAATGATCAAAGCAAAAATGAAAGAAGAAACCGATAAACTATTTAGCACGGATGTCTGGAAATTGTAGAGTGTTTTCTGATGATTCTCTCTGGCTTCAGTCGTCTGTATTTATAGGGGGAGTCGGGTAGAGGTTCGATCGGTGGGCCTCCGGTCCGATCGATTAGGCCTTCATTTCATGCGAGCTTCTGAACACACCTTCAATGATTTGGGCTTAACTTCTTACTCATGAGGGCTAATGACTTGATTCCAAGCCCATGTGACAGCTAACTCACGTGGCTTGACTGTCCTAACTCCTCACTTCATTCCAAAATAAACATTTTCTTCATCCGGTTTTGGACTTCTGATGTTGATTTGTTGGACTTGGTAGAAAATGCCCATTTGCAACCTAAAATGCATTGTTTTCACAAAAACACTTTGCAAGCAGAAAAATGTGAAATCCAGTGGTTTATGTTTCAAATCAAATAGTTTCTTCGTTAAAAACACCAAAAAATCATATCGAAAAACGGTAAAATATCATCCTATCATTTGCCCATCACCAAAGGATCATGAGAAATGTTAATTAAAATTGGCCTATGATCCGATCTCCAAAGATCTAAATATGTCATCTTTGATCGCGGAAAATCCGTAAACTAAGCATCATTGCCAAAAATGCGGTCCAATTGGCATTGAATCAACCACACACTCTTCAGGAAACCAAGAGAAAGAATTACCATGGCTAGGTAGTTCTCGGATTTTACAATTAGTAGCCATGTTACAGAAGTCTCAGAAAGTATTATCCTCTCTTGTGGGTCCTCCCAATTATTCATTGGCATACATCAGTTCATTTAAATCACCTGCCTAACCATGCCTCAGCGCGTTTCAAAGCAATATTTGATAACAAATCACATACGATAGAACATCGAAAATGTACCAGATCACCATAAACACAAGAAAGATAAAAGAAAGTGGAACCGAAATGAACATGCAAATCGATGATCCTATTATTCGAATAAACAATAATAACATTGTAATAGCTTTTCCACATGAAAGTCAAACCACCACTTAAACCGGTTGGCTCCACAGTGAATAAATTATTGTAACCTAAACATATTGTTTTGTTTTGTTTCCATAAGAAATAAAAATTAGAGAAATGTTTTTTATGCATCTCCCTGAGATACATAACTATTTCAGGGACTCCGATGCCTTGACAGTTCTAGCTCACAGTGCTCACTGGGAAGGCAGTGGCTTCAAACTAGAGGCCAACATTCTTTCTTGTGTTTTCTTGTTTTGTGACGTAATCTTTGAGGAAACCTCAATATTAGGTAAATTAACCTCAATACGAGGGGTAAGGAATTGGAAACGAATGTGCCTTTCTTCTGCTTAGCTCCCTTAGTTTTCTTTATTGTGGGATCAATTTAGGTTCATCGTAAAAAACCAGTCCCCTAGCTTGCTTCTTAGTTGTTTGTGAATTTATCGCAGTCGGTTCAGTACTTGAATCCCCTTCCCACCAACTTTGATATCTAAAAGGACTTGCACGTAACACTGGAACTTTCCTTTATGTACTCCTCCCTGACTGTTTAGAAGAAGACGGATTACAGGTTACGGGCGATGTGTGTCTAGCACTGTGGCTTCCGAGGATAACTCTTTTGCCGCCTTATTAATAGGGGAGTCAAGTATAATGGCCATAACTAACAAACTATTTTTATGGCCCGAGTTACTCCCACCAAGAGAATGAGAACGAGATTGAGTTCTCAAAGCGGGGTCAATAATTCTCTTGAGTGATGGTCTTCTCAATCTGAACGGACTCGGCTCGGGAGTACGCTCCTCGGGGAACTAAGTTGAAGCGTTCGGAGATACAAACTCTTTACGCCCATGCCCAGACAAATTACCCACAATTTCATCACCATAATCATCAAAAATAACCTTATCTTTCCCAGTATTTGGTGAACGTGAAGCATAAGATGGTATTGAGACCTTTGAATGAACATAATTCTCAATACGAGGAAAAGAGTCCTCAACACGAGGAAAACCTTGAGTATCACGGCGTGAAAATGACTCAGTAGACCTACCATGCGACTCAAGAAAACGATCATTGTAATGCTTCGTGTACATGGGATAGTAGTCACGGGAATCTTTGCCACACCCACGAGAATCACGATTGGAGTTTCGATCATATTGTACTGCCTTTGACGTTGGTGAGACGAAGGTTAATGTTGATAGCCACGTTTAGGACGTTCCTGCCAGTGACTCTTCTCCTCTGCCTTGGTTTGAAACTGAAAATGGTTCCGATTGTTGAAAACTTGATGTGAATCTAGGCGAGGAGGTCCCATGCTTCTTTTTGGATCAGCATGCAATTCACGAGTTGACTTCAATCAATGCATTATTTCATGCTTATTGATGCCCTTCTTCGTATCTTCAGTCGTGAGATTGCTAACATAAAGAGGGCAATGCTTGATCTCATGAGAAAGCGAGTAGCAATAGAAGTAATGCTTCTCAAGATGTTCATATTTGAACTTCAAAGTCACAAAATCCCCTAATAGAGAGCTCGCTGCTTTAGACATAACCAATGGTTTTATAGCATTAATCCAGACATGCATACGACACTCTTTCTCTTTGACTTTAATCACACCTCCAAGCTCATCACCAATAGCTTTAATGTTGGCTTTTGTTGAACCATGTAAGGGAAACCTAAGGATCTCAATCCAGAAAGGAATCCAACAAGGGAAAGAATCTGATACCACAGGTTCCCACCTTTGTGAGATAAACATCCAATTTTAAAAATGGAATGGAGCGCGAGCAAGAACACTCTCCAAATCCTCTTTTCGTCTAAACGTAAAATCTATCTCGGCCGATTTCCTTACCTTCCACGTGACCATCAAGACCCCAGAGGCCGATCATGTAAGGCATGAGGTTAGAATATTTGTGTAGCATCATGTTGAGCACCTTGCCCATCAACGTGATTTTATTGGACCCACAGAGATCCACATATGTTGCCTCAGGTAACTTGATGGGAGGGTCTCTATGACAACTATTGGACTTAGCCACTCCTTTCCCTTTTTCCTCTCTTGTATACATGTGATTCAACCTTAGAAGACTCATACTAGAAGCGGATATAAAGATCGACAATGAAACCCTAGATTTCAAAACGAAACCCTGCGTGAAGGATACACAACCACAACACACTATAGTAAAGAAGAGTAGATACACTGATCCAAACCCTAAACCCACTTGTGTTATAGTCTAACCCGTCAACAAGGATTCGCCTCGACCCTAGATACATTACGTAAAGAGACACACATGACACGATGCGGATGCGGACGTTGATGCTTGATGCAGATGAAACAAGGACGATGATGATTTGAGGACGAAACTCAATAAAAACACACAACAATACACTAGGTTACATATAACCCCCTTCTACACAGAGAAGGTAGAAGACCAGCCTAGGTTAAGTAAAACTCAAATATCCGATCGAAAAAGGTAGAAAGATGGATGAAAAGGAGATTGATCAAAATCGCCCGTTTGCCCTAAACCCTAGCGCCGCCCCGTGTTAACATGTCAATTTACATCAAAAGAGTATGTTTAAAAATTGGAACATTAATAAAAAGTTATCAATTTAAAAAAAAAAAAGTACACCAAAAAGGACATTTTTGAACTTCTCCATATAAATTTTATTTAAATATCCGAACCGAACTAAATTGAAATAAACAATTCCTCATCTCTAATTCTTAAAACTAAATGATGTATTCGAAAAAGTGCAACTAGAAACAAAACTTTGATCGCTAAAATTTCCTTCTCGCCCCTCACTAGAACTTCCAAACTTTCGACTCAGATTTTTTACCGGGATCGGCCGGGGGCGGCTCCTTCAGTTTCGGAGTCGGTCCTACCCTCATCTCTTTTTACGCTTTCTATTTTTTTACTTTGTTGTTAATTGATTAAATTGAATTAATTTCTCATCAGGGCGTTTGGGGTTAGAGGTAGAATTGAGAGCCGATTTACCCGATTTAGTTGATTTTGATTACCCGATTCAGTTGATTTTGACTGATCTAATAGGTCATAGTACTCAACTTCTTTTGATGATTGTTAATCCGACTCTCAGGTAAAGATTGGGTCGATATAACTGGCCAATTTGAATCTGGCTTTAGTATATCTAATAAGTTACAATTTTTTATTTTCTCATTCAACTCTGAAGATCTCAGTCTCCATTCCTGCTCGATCGATGAATTCCCCCCATGGAGTCTTTCGGCGATGGACAACTTCGCTCCCGTCTCTACAATCAGGGCCGGACCCTCAACTCTGCTTCAGGTTGTTTCAGACCTAAAATTGGTCCTTTCCGATGTATACGGCAGCAGTAGATTGGCCGCGGTGTTTAAGAGCTTCAACCTAGGCCTTATCCTCGAGGTAGCTATATATTTCACTAGGAGAGGAAGTTTATGCCAATTGTGATCAGTAATTGATGTTCGATCTCGAGAGAAGTTTAGTTATTGTATTGTAATTCAATTTGTGTTTAGCTTAGTTTTAGTTTTGGTCTTAAGTCCCCTTTTCTTTGGTGTATTACTCTTTGTCTCCAGAAATTCGTGTATTTACATGTTCTTAGACTATGAGTTTTCTTTATCAGCGGACATCGTGTTCTCAGACTAATAAAATATATCTTTTGTGAAAAAAGAAAAATGTATATTCGAAAATTCTTATATCATATCTGATAAAAAAAAAGCTATAATTCAATATTATATTATTTTAATATATATATATATAAAAGAAAATCAAATACAAGAAATGGAAATTCTTGTCCCTGTCCGAGTTTCCATTTGCACATCCTAAACGCCAACTAATCATTCTATGCGTGTTGCTCTTATCCCCCACTAAATGGCCTTAAAGATTGTCACAAATTTGGAAAACGCTTTTTATCAAGTAGATAAAAATACTTAAATTTCATGTGGTTTAAGTCAAAATCACAATCCATGAATTAATACTATAACTAAATAGGACAAGAACAAAAAGGTGGTTGAGAACTAGTGACATATTAGTGGGGATTTGGTGAACAACTTGAAGAAGAGTAAGGAGAATAACCAAATCCAATTTCCAAATTTAAACGAAGTGGATTAAATTCAAGGGGCCAGAATCTAACTTGTTGGTTGTGGACCGTCTTAATAAAAAGAGGCTTCATATATAACTTGGTGGATGAGATGAGACAGATACAAAGATTTGGTGGCAGTAAATACTACAAATTGAGTTGTATTATATTGGTCCCCTACATGAATGTGGTTTGTACAATACACGTTCTAAATCATAAACAACCAACACAATGCAAGAAAAAGAAATGGATAGCAGATAACTAGAAGTGAAATAACAAGCTGAGGGTATAGAGATTAAGAACATAAGATCATGGGCTGGAACAGAGTTGTCACAAAACCACATTCTACATTTTAAACATAAAATGCCGAGATTTATAAACGTAGAAGCAAATATGTAAAGTAAACAAAAACATTAACGACTGTAAAGACTAAAGAGTGCGGTACAGATAATCATGTTTAAAGAAGAATATACGAATAGAAGTCAAGAAAATGGAATAAAGAGAAGGGCTTTGCTAGCTTTATTTGTGCATTTAGTCACTTCTTCATCAGTTTTATTAGTATTCTGTAAAGTTTCTTTGAGTTCGTGAGGGTGATTTGAAAACCACCCAATTATAGGAAGCACCCAAAAGCAAAGTTCTTTCACATAATATTCGTCTTGCAATTGGACATCTCTTGAAGCATGATAGTGTATGTAAAGAGTTCACTTCTCAACTATTACTAATGATTTACTGTCCTGATATTGGGAGGCAGGCCGAAAGAATCCATCTAACTGAAAACTTATTGAGTTTTTAAGATGATCATTGATACACAGTAGCCACATCCGATAGCAAAACACAAACATGTTGTGGTTGTTGACTTTGGTGGGCCATAGTTAATCACAGAATATCTTATGACTTTGACAATCTCGTAAACCCCAAATGGATGCACCACTGAAATCTCTCCACGTGGTAGTTATCGGTGCTGGAGCCGCTGGTCTAATCACGGCGAGAGAGCTTCGTCGGGAAGGTCACTCAGTGGTCGTCTTCGAGAAGCAGTAACAGGTCGGAGGAAACTGGATATACACCGATCACGTCGAGTCCGACCCGAACCGTTGTTCACTCGAGCGTCTATGGCTCTCTCCGAACTAACCTTCCCCGAGAGGTTATGGGATACAGAGACTTCCCGTTCGTGGTCCGATCAGAATCCAGAGATCCGAGGAGGTTTCCGAGTCATGCTGAAGTTCTCAAGTATCTCCAAGATTTCGCTACGGAGTTTGGGGCCGAGGAGATGATTCGTTTTGAGACGGCGGTTGTGCGTGTTGCTCCGGCGGCAGAAAGCGATGACCAAGGAGGAATCGTGAAATGGAGGATCGAGTCTATAGAGAAGGAAGTCCATCGCGAAGAGATTTACGATGCCGTTGTTGTTTGTAATGAACATTACATCGAACCTTGTCTCGCTCAAATTCTTGGTAATCTCCTCTTGTAATTCATCGCAGTTTCATAGGACAATGAAAGTAAAGCTTAGATGATAAGTATGATTTTGATTTTTATTTTCCAGGAATAAGCTGTTGGCCAGGGAAGGAGATGCATAGCCATAATTACCGGATACCCGAGCCATTCAAAAATCAGGTACAACTCATTTCAAAGATAAATTATAATGCAGTTTCTGATGTAATGCTTTATTTGATTGTGTTACATTTGATTAGGTTGTTGTTGTTATTGGGAACTCTTCAAGTGCTGATGATATTAGTAGGGACATTTGCTCAAGTTGCCAGAGAGGTTCATGTGGCTTCTTGGTCAAATGCACCTGATACGTATTTTAAACAGACTGCTCACACAAACCTGTGGATGCATTCCATGGTGAGTTAGCTCTTGAGTCTTGAGTAGTATTAAAACCAATTTGTTGCTCGGGAGAAGTAACGATCAACTTTAAACGGCTTAGGCTTCAAAATGTGGTACATCATAAAATTCTCTTTTATATCAAAGGTACAAGTATCACTTCCCGTTTCTCGAAACAGATGAAATTGTTACCGTAGATGATAACCGTGTCGGACCATTACAAACACATCTTCCTGCCAACATTAGCTCCAGGGCTCTCCTTCCTCGGGATATCATGGAAGGTACAAAGCTCTAAATCAGCGTAGTTATTTCCCCTAAAGGTTTTTTTTATCTTATGTTACATATTCAATCCTTAGAAAACCGGATTTTTCAGGTTTTACCGTTCCCTATGTTTGAGCTGCAAAGCAAATGGATCGCGGGTGTTTTGTCAGGTCGGATCACGCTTCCATACAAGGAAAATATGATGGTGGAAATCAAAACCTTATGTTACATATTCAATCCTTAGAAAACCGGATTTTTCAGGTTTTACCGTTCCCTATGTTTGAGCTGCAAAGCAAATGGATCGCGGGTGTTTTGTCAGGTCGGATCACGCTTCCATACAAGGAAAATATGATGGTGGAAATCAAAACCTTATGTTACATATTCAATCCTTAGAAAACCGGATTTTTCAGGTTTTACCGTTCCCTATGTTTGAGCTGCAAAGCAAATGGATCGCGGGTGTTTTGTCAGGTCGGATCACGCTTCCATCCAAGGAAAATATGATGGTGGAAATCAAAACCTTATACGCCACGCATGAAGCCCAAGGGGTTCCTAAGCGATATACACACTATCTGGGCACCACCCAAGTAAGATCTTTTACACGTGTTTCTCAAGCGAGACCAGATCTTAAGCAAAGTCAAATTGAAACACATTAATGCTTTATTGCTTCGTTCACTTTTTGTTCACAGTTTGAGTACATAGATTGGTTGGATTCGCAATATGGGTGCTCAGGAACGGAAGAATGGAGGATAGAGATGTGTTTGAGGACTTTTATAAGGAAGATTGAGCATCCAGAGACGTATGGGAAGATCATCACCTAGTTTCTCAAGCTTATCAAGATTTCTCTTTGTACATATAGACTGGAAATGAGATCATCATTGTATCTGTAAATCTGTTACATTGAATCAGCTCAAGTATGACATGTTTAGTTAAGATTCCGGTCATCAGTAAAGTAAACCGAATGGAATATTAAAAAAATCCAACCCATAATCACTCTGTTAACCTAGTCCCTTAATCAACATTTTAGAAAGGTAATCCATGTTGTAGATATAAGTGTGAGCGGAAAGAGATAATCGTTTCAAAAGAGGGCATTGGTAAGAAAATATACTAAATTGAAAACCAATATTGTTATTACAAAATTCGACAAGAATCAGGGGGGGATTCCTGAGCAACATATCTGTTTCTGGTGTGAGACCAATAATGGAGCCCACACATGAGGATATGAAGTCAAAACATGTATTGCGTTGCGTGGAGACTATGACTACATCGTTGACTCCCTTTCTCACGTTCGCACCCTAGAGAGATAGAGATAGAGTCCTCTTCACACATCCGACCTAATTATCGGCGATTCAATTGCTCATCCTCCTCCTCTAACATGGCTTGCATCAAGGGGGTGGCTCGATCCGCCTCCGTCGCCCTTGCGCCCGATGCTCCTTACATGGCTGCCGGAGCCGTGGAGAGCTCTTCCGCTAACCTCGAGATCTTCAAGCTGGACTTCGAGTCCGATGATCGCGACTTGAGTCTCGTTGGGGAAAGCCCCAGCTCGGAGCGCTTTAATAGACTCGCGTGGGGTAGGAATGGATCTGGATCCGAACAATTCTCCCTGGGTCTTATTGCTGGTGGCCTTGTCGATGGAACCATACGTCTATGGAATCCGCTTTCTCTCATCGGGTCCAAGTCCAGTGACGTTGGACATCTCACACTTCACAAAGGACCCGTGAGTTTGAGTTGCATCTCTCTCCCTGCATAATTGCTTGCTGTCTCCTCATTTCATGATTTTGTATCTAATCTCAGGTTCGTGGTCTTGAGTTTAATGCTCTCACTCCTAACCTACTTGCTTCCGGGGCTGACCATGCTCAAATCTGCATTTCCGATTTAGCAAAACCTTCACACCCTTCTCATTTTTCAACTCTCAAGCCGTCTGCTTCTGCTGAGCAAGCTGAAATTTCCTTTTTATCCTGGAATCGTAAACTTCAACAAATTTTAGCATCCACCTCATACAATGGCACTACTGGTGAGAAATCTATCTCCTACAATTACTAATACATTTCTCTCAACTCTAATTCTGCTTTTTTTGTTTCCCCCTTAGTAATATGGGACTTGAGGAAGCACAAGCCTATAATTAAGTAAGTATTCTCTTTTCATCAATACCTGTGTTTTATCACAACCTTCATCTTGCCCTTATCAATCAACAGCTTTGCAGACCCAGTTAGACGCCGCTGCTCTGTTTTACAATGGAACCCTGACATTGCTACTCAGATTATCGTTGCATCTGATGATGACACTTCACCTACTCTCAAGGTAATCAATCATTCCTTACTTTCTCTTTTCTGCTTTTACTCATTTAAATTATCCACTATCAGCTCTGGGACATGAGGAATACAAAGTCACCTGTGCGCGAGTTTACCGGACACCAAAGAGGTATTTTCACATCATTTCTATTACATGATTCTTCACTATTTTTCTTTACCCAATGGTTGATAGGTGACAAGCCTTATAAATCACCCATTTTTACTCTTTAACCTAGTGATTTTGTGGTGCTATTATTTCATACTTGGTAGTCCTGTTCTTTCTATGGTAAAGCGTAGTGCTGATCCTTCTTATCTAACAGGTGTGATTGCCATGGAATGGTGTCCAAGTGACAGCTCATATCTGCTTACTTGTGCTAAGGACAAACGAACTATTTGCTGGGACACAAATACAGCAGAGGTTGGACCAAAACATACATACTTGTTAATTTTCTTCTGCAAGCTAGTTAATTAGGCTGTATTTTGACTCAACTTGGTCCAAACGTATCAGATTGTGGCTGAGTTGCCTGCTGGCAACAATTGGAATTTTGATGTTCATTGGTACCCAAAGATACCGGGAGTTATATCAGCATCTTCATTTGATGGGAAAATTGGAATCTACAACATCGAGGTATCTTCGTAGTTTTCCCTTCAGTACTTGTAAATTGTTTTGTTTCAGATGAAAATTAGCAATGCCTGAGGCATTATAAAATAAACGAATCGGTTTATCCATCCCCGTCAATTACTTTTCTTTCCCAAGTAGAATAGATTTCGGGTTCCCAGTTTGGTGTTCTACTAGAGATCAGATGTGTTAGGGTGTAAACTTTCCTCTTAAGAATTTTGTACCTTATTAACAAGACGTTTTGGACTCGAAATCTCCCTTGCTGCAGGGTTGCAGTCGCTATGGCATCAAAGAGAACAATTCCAGTAATGGTAGTGTCGTTTACCCATTCTTAACAATTTGTATACTGCTGATTAAATTAATACCATGTTGGAGGATCAAATAGCATCGGAACTAACATCCCTTTTTGGAACCGTCTGTATGCAGCTCCTTTAAAAGCACCAAAATGGTATAAGCGACCGGTTGGTGCATCTTTTGGATTTGGAGGGAAGCTTGTATCGTTCCACACCAAGCCACCTCCAAAGGGTGCGTCGAGCATTCCATCGGAGGTAAAGATGATAGAGATACTGTCTGATAAGAATGTCCACGGAGAACCTCTCAACTCCGACCGCCCGGCTTCTTCCTCCCACCGCTCAGGGGGTTTCTTCCACAAATCCTCCTTCTCTCGCAAGACACTGGGACCCGGACCCATCTCCCCTTCCGGATATAACCGTGACCGCCAGCCAGACGATATTGGCTTCTCCAGGGCCTTGTCCCGTAGGCGATCCAGTCGCGACTTTGATAATCGACGGATGGAGCCAGATGTCCGATACAGGGAGGATAGGCTCCACCGATCTGAGAGCGCTTGTTTCTCAAGAAGGACGTTTCCAAAGGGTTTTCGTTCTGAGAGGGAGAGGCCCAAAAGGGAAGCTAGTGTGTCTTCCTGGAGGAGGTTTGGTGGTCCTGCTCATGACTTTGGTAGGAGTGACCGTTTGAGAGAGAGGGAAAGAAGTGTCGTCAAATCCCCTAGCTGGTCCAGAGACTCTGGTAACGACTCATCCAAATTCAAAGTGGATTCCAGAAATTCCCGCTCCAGATCCAGATCTTTAGCTTCTCCAACCTGGTCTAAAGATTCCGGCAAGAGTGTTGGAAATGCTGTAAAAAAAAGCGAAGAGGAAGTGCAGGGTCAGAGCAGTAGAAGCAGTAGCGAGATGGAGGAAGGAGAGCTTGAGCCAGAGCCCCAACCAGAGACTCATACTGTAGATGACACTAAACAACCTTCCTTCCCTACTGTTTATCATAAGAACACGAGGATTGATAATAGCTCCCAGGAGATGAAAAAACCCGCAGAGTCTGATGATAACTTAAGAAAAACCCAAACTCATACTAACAGGAAAGTGAAAAAGGCTGAGAGCATGACAGGTAAGAAAAGTATCGAGAAAGGGGAAAATGTGCCTGAGCATGCAACTCAGAATGCTTCGGAAAACAACAATGTGAATGATACTTCTACAGCTTTGGCTAGTAAACAAGAGCTCAGAAATGACAGAAATACATCTGGTGTTAAGGAGATTACAGATAAGGTGTGTGAAGCTAACAATGAAGAGGAATGCAGGGAGAATCACAAAGTAAAGTTGGAAAACAGTCTTTATCCGGCTGTTCCTGAACGGTTTCAGGCAGAAGAGCTTGATCGTGTGAAGGGCAGTGATAGTGATGCCAACAAAGTGGAAATTGAAGCCCCAAAATGTGTTGAGGAAAATGCTCTAGAAAATAGAGCGCCTGCAGAATACATCAGCATTGTATCTCAGACCTCCGTCCACATATGCGAGGATAAAGACAAAAATTTTGATGTCCCACCTAATCATTTACTTGGAAATGCTCTCTTTTCTGAAGGAAAGGCTGAGGATATGACTGACAGGGATAAAGATGAAGATGACAACTTCGGAGGACCAAGTATCAGAGGGTTTGAACTATTCTCTAGTTCTCCAGTTAGAAAAATAACTAAAACGGAGCAGTCAGGTGTCAATAAGCCAAAGGATGAGAAGTTATTGTTGGAGCCTCTGGATCTCTCACTTAGCCTACCAGATGTATTGTTGCCGATTGGTAGCCAGGATACTAATCAGCGATTGGGTTCACCTGCCCGTTCTGGAAGTGTTCGGTCTTTGACAGACACGTTTTGTACCAATTCCGATGGCTTCACTATGTCTATGTCCTTTTCTGGTTCCCGTTCGTTTAATCATAATCCCAGCTGTTCGTTAAATCACAATATTGGAGATAATGAGCAGTCAGTTCACAGCCGGCCTATATTTCAGGGTATAGATTGGCAAGCACTGTCGAATAATGATTCAAGGTACAACGAGAATACAGTCTATCAAAGGCTGATGGAAAATGCAAATGGTCCAGTTCAAACACAAGCAATGAAAAGCATTTTAATTCCAGCTCAAGCTGTGGAAGAGCGTCTTAGATTGGCTGAAGGGAGCTCAAAGGCAGCAAACAAACTTGAGAAACAATCAAGTTTCCAGAAAAGTAATGATGTTAGACCATTGTGTCCAAGTACGAGCTCTCTTGAAAATGGTTCTAAGGTTAATGTTGAGAAGAAAAAAGCCAAAGACCCTTCTGATGGTAGCATCTCCTGGATAAGTGGTTTGGAAGCTGGTGGGGATGATTTTGTCGAGACAGTCATAAGATACATTCTCTCTGATTCTATGCATGTGATAACCAAGAGATTTCATGAGATGCCCACTCGATACATAACTAGCCTGAAGGAAAACATTCGGCAGATGATGCTGAGCATGGATAAGAATATACAACTTGGTCCTTTTCAAGATGCTCTGCAGAACAGGACTGACATAACGCTGGAATTGCTTACAAAATGTCATCGTGCTCAGCTAGAGATCTTGGTCGCACTGAAAACTGGACATTCCGATTTCCTAAAGTTGGATGACAGCTTCTCTTCTTCCCATTTAGCCGAGATCTACATGAACATGAGATGCAAAAATCTTACTTGCAGGGCTCTGGTTCCTGTGGATGAATGCGATTGCAGGGTTTGTTCAAGGAAGGATGGATTTTGTAGTGCTTGCATGTGTCTTTTGTGTTCAAATTTTGATATGGCATCCAACACCTGTAGCTGGGTTGGGTGTGATGTGTGTCTTCACTGGTGCCACACAGATTGTGGGATACGGGAAGCCTACATCCGGAATGGGAATGGGAATAATGCTTCTGGTGCTCCAGGAATGACCGAGATGCAATTCCACTGTGTTGCATGTGACCATCCCTCGGAGATGTTTGGTTTTGTCAAGGAAGTGTTTTTGAATTTTGCTAGGGAATGGAAATTTGAGCGATTTTGCAAGGAGCTTGAATATGTCAATAAGATATTTTCATCAAGCAAAGACTCTAGAGGGAAACAGCTGAGACAAGCTGCTGATGTGATGCTGGCAAGTTTGAAAAGCAAGTCGATAGACCTTCCTGAAGCTTGCAATTGGATATTGGGTTCCATCTCAGGTGTGTAATTGTTTAAATTGTGTGCTTTTTCAGTTGTTTTTGCGTATGGCTTTTATCTCTTTGCGTTAACATAGATGGTCAAAGTGTGTGTTTGACTGTTTGTGAACAGATAGTGGTTCAAAACCTTCTGATTTAAGCCCATAAATATTTGTAAAAAAAGGTCCTTGCTAATCATTAGTTTGCTTTGTCGTTGCAGATTGTGATTCCTCCGCTCCTGATGAAATTTATGCACCATTCAGATACGAACAGCCAAAATCCGGGCCTGAGCACGGAAGCCCTAGTCAGGACACTGCATGGCTGAGATCGGTGTACTCAGATAAACCGCGTCATCAGTTGAAAAGGTCTGCAAGCATAGTTGATGCTTTCCACAGAGAGAAACAAGCTAAAATATGTGGAGTGGAGGCGGGTTTGAAAAGGGGATCTCCAAAGGAACCTCATTTCGAAGAATTAGAGAGCATCGTGAGGATGAAGCAAGCAGAGGCAGAAATGTTCCAAGGACGGGCAGATGACGCAAGAAGAGAAGCAGAAGGGCTGAAACGGATAGCAATAACGAAAAAGGAGAAGATAGAGGAAGAGTACAAGAGGAGAATGGGGAAGCTGAGTATGGAGGAAGCGGAAGGGAGGAGGAGGAGGAGGCAGGAGGAGTTGGAGGCAGTGGAAAGGGGGCAAAGAGAATTTTATGAGATGAAGATGAGAATGGAGAAAGAGATGAGAGGGCTTCTCACCAAAATGGAAGTGACAAATCAGAGTCTGGCCTCGTAATATTTGCAGTAGTGATTATAAGTGATGTACATAAACTGACACCCTCCCATATGTAATCTAAAGATGAATGCAATGGTAATTGGTAAGGACTTTTCTTTTGGATTTCTAAAAACCTCTTAGACCTAGTCTGCTCGAATAAACACATTCTTATATAACAAACATATAATTATATCTACTTTAGTTGATAGCAAAGCTTACTCTATCTCTCTTGAGAAGCAAAGCGGCTTTTACCTTCTTCAGCTTGGGCGGTGCCGGTGGCGGCTTCCGTCAATTCCGAGTCGTCGGTGTTGAGGTCAGCCTCAGCAGCTACGGCGGAGACTGTGACCAGGGAGCAAGCGTCCAGGACTGTGATGAGCACTAGAAAGGAGTACTTCCTAGGCTGGTTGATGGGTATCAACAGATCAGCTCTTCCAAAGATACACTGTTAAAACTGTCTATGGTACTCACTTCTTTGCCCAACTTTATAACATCACCTCTATATCTCCTCCTGTGTAAATATCTCTCAAATCCCTTTGCCCTTCTGTAGGTAGAGATCTACATGGAGAAAGTCAGGTAATATATGTACCTATAATGCTCTCAGGTCTTCCATTTTCTGTATAGAAAGATCTATTCATTCATCAGAAATTCTGACTTCTTCCAAGGAACCATACAGATGAAGGAGAACAAAACACAAGGAATACTCTTGTCAGGTGTTACAGAGGTGAGCTTCATTACCTAATGTCATCTGTTATGGCTGAGAAAAAATGTTACAAGGTATGTGAAATATTATTCTTCGCTGCTACAGGTACCTGTATCAGATTCGGCTGGGGCATTACAACATCTATGCATAAGATAACAGTTACCCTAACATTCTTGATTGCAGTAATACTGTCTTTCCATATATCTGATGCCAATTGCCATTTCAGACCGGTTTAGCTAACCATGCAGTTGGAACCCGTATCTTTTTAGTTCTCGTAGCACTTGTTCCACATTTAAGGATACCAGGATGGCAGGATTAAATATATGCTACACCAAGATGAAGGCATAACTAACTGAGAGTCGTCTGCAAGTATGTTTCCAGTTTAACAATGAACGACAGAAATGAATATGTCCAGCAGTAGAAGCCACTGTAGTAGCAAATTCCTCCTTGTCTAATGTTAAAAAATTTAGAATCTAGAAGATATGTATGCCCTATTGTAATTGTATACAGATGGAAGAGAGAATGAGCAGCGAAGTCATCAAAATGCTGGAAGAAATGTTCAGACACACAGTTCGAAGTTGATCGATGAAGCGGGTGTGAAATGAGAATGTGAGAAAGTCAGTCAACGATGTATGTTATGGAAATGAAACAAGCACAAAATTTCCAAGAAAGTCAAGTCAACTATGTAAAACAAGTGTATGTTATGTCTTTGGACTCAATCAACAATTATCTTCAATTATTCTGTGCATCTTCTCTAGTTCTCTAATGGGCATCTCTTTCTCCATACCATGTGATCCGTGTATACATAAAGTCTTTCACTGCCTAGACAAGAAAGTAGCTTATGTACACCATCTCAACAAAAATCTCACGGCTCTGGAGACAGCAAAGGAAGAGCTCAAGGCTAAGCGGGATGATTTGTCAAGATGGGTCACAAGAGAGGAGGATAGAGGTCTGCAAACGCTTGCAGAAATCAAGGTATGGCTTAGTAAAGCTGAAACTGTTGAAAACAGAGTCACTGATCTTCTAAATCTTCGAAATGATGACCTTCAAAGGTTGTGTTTTTGTGGGTTCTGCTCTAAGAGTTTAAAAGTGAGATACCGTTTTGGGAAAGAGGTCATCTCGACTTTGAGGGAGGTAGAGAAACTTAAAAGTAAAGTATTCGAAGTAGTTGCGGAGAAACCTCAAACAGCTGAGGTGCAGGAAATACAACTTCAACCGATAATTGTTGGTCAAGAAACAATGCTCGAAAAGGCATGGAAACATCTCAAAGAAGATGGAGTTGATATAATGGGTATGTATGGTATGGGCGGAGTAGGAAAAACAACGCTTCTCACACAGCTCAACAATAAGTTCTGTGAAGTAAGCTATGGATTTGATTTCGTGATATGGGTTGTGGTCTCTAAAGAGTTACAAGTCGACAAGATTCGAGATGAAATCGCTCAGAAAGTTGGTCTTGGTGGAAACAAGAAAGAGATTATATACAATTTCTTACGGAAAAAGAGATTTGTGTTGTTTCTAGATGATATATGGGAGAAGGTGGATTTAGCTGACATCGGAGTCCCCTTTCCAACAACAGAAAACAAGTGCAAAGTGGCTTTCACAACTCGTTTGCAGGATGTATGTGGACAAATGGGAGTCGAAGACCCAATGGAAGTCAAATGCTTGGCAGGAAATGTCGCGTTTGATTTGTTCTAAAAGAAGGTTGGACAAAGAACACTAGGAAGCGATCCAGAGATCCCGGAGCTTGCAAAAATAATTGCTGGAAAATGCTGTGGCCTACCATTGGCGCTGAATGTCATAGGCGAGACTATGTCATGCAAGAGGAAGAAACAAGAATGGCTCCACGCAATAGATGTTTTGACTTCATATGCTAGTGGGTTTCCTGACATGGAAGATAAAATCCTTCCACTTTTGAAGTATAGCTACGATCATCTCAAGGTGGAGGAAGTCAAATCGTGTTTGCTATATTGCGCTTTATTTCCAGAAGATCATAAAATTCCTAAAGATAGATTGATAGAGTACTGGATATGCGAAGGTATTATAGATGGAAGTGAAGGTACAGAAAGAGCAGAGAACAAGGGTTATGAGATCATTGGTAGTCTAGTTCGTGCATCATTGTTGATGGAGGAATTTACAAGCAAAGGAAAAGATGTTGTGTACATGCATGATGTTGTTCGTGAAATGGCCTTGTGGATTGCATCTGACTTGGGAAAACAAAAAGAGGCTTTCATTGTGCGCGCAGGTTTTGGGTTACGTAGAATGCCAAAAGTTGAGAATTGGAGCGGTGTGAGAAGGATGTCACTGATGGAGAATGAGATTCAACATCTCGCTGGCAGCCCTGAATGTCTCCAACTCACAACTTTGCTACTACAAAACACGAATTTACAAAACATCTCGAAGGGATTCTTCAAGTCCATGCCAAAGCTAGCTGTTTTGGATCTATCCAAAAATAGAAATCTGTGTGAGTTACCTGACGCAATATCAGACTTAGTGTCCTTGCAATATCTCAACTTGTCGCATACTGGAATACGTCGCTTGCCAACGGGTATGCAAGAGCTGAAGCAAATAATTCACTTGGATTTGGAGAGAACACGTATGCTTACTTGTTTTGCTGGGATATCAAAGCTGCAGAATCTGAAAGTTTTGAAACTAGCAGTGGAGGAGTCTTTCTATTCTTCATTGGATCTCGAGGCAATGGAGGAGTTGGAAACATTGGAACATTTAGAAGTTTTAACCTTGAGTATTAGTCGTCCAACAGTTTTGGAGCAATATTTGAGCTCTCATAGGTTAACGAGTTGTACAAGAGAACTACAAATCAAATATCTGGAATCATCCGGAGGCATATCATTTCCAGTAACTATGGAGAAGCTTAGTGAATTCCGCATTTTCCGCTGCAATATCTCTGAGATAAAGATTGTGCAAAACCCGAGAAAGCCATGCTTCTTGAGCCTGTCCAACGTGGTTATTAGGAGCTGCCCTTTATTGATGGAATTGACGTTCCTGATGTTCGCTCCGAATCTGAAAGTTCTTGATGTTTGCGATTCAAAACTGTTAAAAGAGATAATAAACAAAGAGAAAGCATGTGGAGAAGGTGGAGAATCATCAGAGATTGTTGTTCCTTTTCTAAAGCTGATATCTCTCCAGTTGAGGTATCTACCGAGGCTAAAGAGTATCTATTGGAGAGCGCTACCCTTTCCATGTCTAAAGAAAATGGAGGTAGACGGATGTCCAAATCTGAAGAATGAGTATCCGGAGTTTCCGAGTCAAGTGTGAGCAATGCCATTGATGATGATGCTATGACATCTAGGAGGTGATTCGGTTTGAGACGGCGGTTGTGCGTGTTGCTCCGGCGAAGGTGGAATCGTGAAATGGAGGATCGAGTTTACAGAGAAAGACGAGAAAGTTCGCCGTGAAGAGATCTACGACGCGGTTGCTGTTTGTAACGGACATTACGTTGAACCTCGTCTCGCTCAATCCTTCCTGTGATCTTCGATAGCTAAGCTTTGATTGATGATTTTGCTTGGCATACATTTCTCAGGGATAAGTTCTTGGCCTGGCAAGGAGATGCATAGCAATAACTATCGTATTCCCCAACCGTTCAAAGATCAGGTAACTTCATCATAACTCGTAATTTGTAATGCATTGACTATAGGTTGTTGTGCTAATTGGGAACGCTGCAAGTGCTGATGATATAAGTAGGGACATTGCTGGAGTTGCCAAGGAAGTTCATGTTACCTCTTGGTCGAATGCACCTGATACGTTTACCAAACAGTCTGGATACAATAACCTATGGATGCACTCAATGGTGGGTACAAGTAGTACTAACTCCAGTTCTCTGATCAGAAACACTAACGATCAAACTTTTCTTGAACGCCTACACAAATAGAGCGTGTCCGTGAGGATGGTTCTGTGTTTTTCCAGAACGGGAAATCCATTTTTGCTGATGTTATTATGCATTGTACTGGGTATAAATTCTTTTTGAGTTTTACAGATTCTTTTTTATTCCAGAGATGCTAAACTTAAATAGTTTTTCTTTTCCTTTTGTCATAGATATAAGTATCACTTTCCCTTTCTTGATACCAATGCAAGTGTTACAGTAGATGATAACCGTGTTGGACCACTCTACAAACACATCTTCCCTCCAACATTAGCGCCGTGGCTCTCCTTCATCGGGATATCATGAAGGGTACAAAGCTCTATATTGGCATAACTTTTCTTACCAGTAATCATATTTTCCCTCAAGTATTTTATCCATTGTTACATATTAACAAATCCTTAACATATTGAATTTCTCAGGTTGTACCGTTCCATATGTATGAGCTGCAAAGCAAGTGGATTGCAGGAGTTTTGTCGGGTCGAATCACAATTCCCTCAAAGGAAGATATGATGGTGGATATCAAAACCTTATATGCCACACATGAAGCCTGAGGGATTCTTAAAACGATATACTCACTATTTGAGCATTAACCAAGTAAGATCTCTAACATATGTCTCTTGTGAGACCAAATCTAAACCAAAACCAAACGGAAACACATTAATGTACCCTTTGTTGTTTCTTCCACTTTTTGCTGTGTGCTTTGTTCACAGTTTGAGTACTTCGATTGGTTGGCTTCACAATGCGGGTGCCCGGGTACAGAGGAATGGAGGAAAAAAATGTATGTGGCGACTGGTGTGCGGAGGATACCGCATCCGGAGACATACAAGAGATGAATGGGAAGATCATCACTTAGTTTCTCGAGCTTATCAAGATTTCTCTTTGTACATATAGACAAAAAATGAGATTATCACTGAATCTATAAATCTGTTACATTGACCAATACGAGCCTCTAATCCTTGGGAATTACTTATGACATGTTGCACTTCATGATGCATTGAGTTACCCGGCCTGTATTCACATTGAGTTAGTGCGGTGCAACATAACATATCATAAGTAAATTCCCAAGGAATGCAGGCTCCTAGCCTCCCATTACTCTGCAATCCAGAATATTCTTAGGGTTAATCAGAAAATTAACAATGATTAATTTCCTCCAAAACATAGTCAATCCACCTTTATAACCAATGTGATTAACATGAAAACTTTATCAAAAATCTAACCAGATCTGGAAATCAACTAAACTCTTCCGTTTATGTTTCGTTCCCTTTTTCCCCATGAAAAAGCATTTCACCTTTGTTTTCCCAAAGTCTAGGAATTGTATTGCTCCTTACATTTGAAATTTTGAAATTTTATTAATCACTATTACACATGTACAAACTGATAAGAATGAAGTATTTTTCCAACGTATGGCGGTATTGGCTGTTGGCAAAACATCTTTCAATAGATGTTATGCTCATACGTACAATGAGAAATCTTGATAAGCTTGAGAAACTAAGTGATGATCTTCCCATTCATCTCTATACGTCTCCGAATGCGCTCTCTTCCGCAAACCTGTAGTCAAATACATTTCTTTCCTCCAGTCCTCCGTTCCAGAGCACTCACATTGCGAGGCCAACCAATCACAGTACTCAAACTGTTAACATACAAAAACAACGTTAATCTGTTTCTGTAAAGATTCAATTTTTATTTGGTTTATGAGCGGAAATATAAGTTATGAAGTTTCTCACTTGAGTAATACCCATTTGATGAGTATATCGCTTTGGAATTCCTTGTGCGTCAAGTGTTGCATAGAAAGATTTGATATCTTTCATCATATCTTCCTTAGAAGGGAGTGTGATCCGACCTGACAAAACCCCTGCGATCCATTTGCTTTGCAGCTCAAACAAAGGGAACGGTACAACCTGAAAGTCCAGTTTGTTACGGAGTACTAAAAACAGTAAAAAATGTGATATTTGTTTCAAGGGCGATTCGAGCTGTGTACCTTCCATGGTATCCCGATGAAGGAGAGCCACGGTGCAAATGCTGGAGGGAACACATCCTTGTACAATGGGCCGACACGGTTATCATCTACTGTAATACTTCCATTTGTATCAAGAAACGGGAAGTGATACTTGTACCTATGGAAAACGAAAAGAGTCATTTTAGTTAGGCGCCTCTTGAAATGAAAAACCGAAAAACACAAAGCAGAAGAAGGAATGAATAATACCCAGTGCAATGCATAATAACATCAACCAAAATCGTTTTCCCATTTTGGAAAACCACAAAACCATCCTCATGGACACGCTCAATCTGTGTGACATTCAAGAAAACATAAAAAGATTGCTTCTCCCCTTGGCCAACCAAAATTACAGTAAGTACTTATCAGGAGATAACCCACCATTGAGTGCATCCATAGGTTACTGTAACCAGATTGTTTGATAAACGTATCCGGTGCATTCGACCTACAAGCAACATGAACCTCTTTGGCAACGCTAGCAATGTCCCAACTTATATCAACAGCACTTGCAGAGTTCCCAATCAGCACAACAACCTATAATCAATGCTTCACATGATCTTAGATCCCAAGGAATCAAACATTATAAAAACGAGTACCTGATCTTTGAATGGTTCGGGAACACGATAATTATGGCTATGCATCTCTTTCCCTGGCCATGAACTTATTCCTGAGAAATGAAATGTTTGCCAATCACAAATCACATTTCTCATTCAAGCACTGGTCTCACTGTACCTATGAAATTCTAATTCCGATTCCAAGTTACTTTCCGAGATTAAACATGTAACACACGAAGCTATTATGCGTTTCACAATCACACTTATCACTAAAGCTTATGTTTCACTATTTCCATATTCAATCTAAACCTCTGGATTAAGAAATTATTGAAGTCAAGATGAAGAATCAATGGAGATTTACCAGGAATTTGAGCGAGACGAGGCTCGATGTAATGTCCATTACAAACAACAACCGCATCGTAAATCTCATCGCGACGAACTTTCTTCGCTTCCTCTGTAGATTCAATCCTCCACTTCCCGTCTCCTTCCACCGCCGGAGCAACACGCACAACTGCCGTCTCAAAACGAATCATCTCTTCGATTCCAAACTCCTTAGCGAAATCTTGGAGATACTTGAGAACTTCATCATGACTCGGAAACCTCCTCGGATCTCTGGATTCTGATCGGACCACGAACGGGAAGTCTCTGTATCCCATAACCTCTCGGGGAAGGTTAGTTCGGAGAGAGCCATAGACGCTCGAGTGAACAACGGTTCGGGTCGGGTCCACGCTTAACGGATCCGGTTCTACATGATCGGTGTAAATCCAAGTTCCTCCGACCTGTTTCTGCCTCTCGAAGACCACCACCGAATGACCTTCCCGTCGGAGCTCTCTCGCCGCGACTAGACCGGCGGCTCCAGCACCAATAACTGCCACGTGGTGAGATTTGATTGGAGATAAGGAAGGTGCCATTTTTTAGTTTCTCGTAACGTTTAGGCCCACAAAGTCATAAACCACAATTGTTCTTTTCAATACAATCCTGAATCCTAATCAATAGTTCAAACGCATTACGTGGTTGTACTATCACTTCCCTAACTCATTTTCTCAAGCGGTTCGAAGGTTGATTTGTAAAAGATCCGTGAAGTTTAGATGGAGTGGCTTGTTTGAGATTTTATTTCAAATGTATTATCATTGGCGAGACAACACACAACTCCATAAAGAACATTCATGATTACATATACAAGGCATGCAAACAAATAAACAACTTATTCTATAATTCATATTCACTACCCCATTCTAACATTTAGGTATGCGCATACGGATATCTAGGCATGGACATTTGGTTACCATTCGATTTTGGTTCGATCATTTTCGATTTCAGTTAGTTGGATATAGTAATGTAATAATTACTAGGATACTGACCCGCACTCCGTGCAGACTTGAATGTAATCGATAAACTTTGTTTTGTGTTCTCCCGAAAGTAGAAGGTGAAGAAAAAACGTAAGTGTCATCCAATGATAAGTTCTCGTAAAATAGTATTGTAAAAGATAAAAAAATGTTTGAAAACGATAACAACAAATAACCAGATAATCTATAATCGAAACTTATTGCAAATTGTTGAATACTTCCGGGTAAACCATATTCATGGTTTTCTTTTAATCTTTTCCGTCTTGGTCCGTAATTAAAACTTTAAGTCCGGTCGTGGACTTAATTCTGGATAACGCCGACATAGAGTTGTCCATGCGAAAAAACTGACTTGGGTAGATTTACTCCGACACTCTCAAGTGACTGGCCTTTACTTTTATTGATTGTCATTGCGAAAGTTAAGTTCAAAAGAAATTGTTTAAGAACATACCAACGATGGCGTCTGAATTAGTTATCCATTTGCCATCAAGGTTCATTAACATAATTTATTCACTCCGGGTTAATGTCTAAGAATCATTGAGGTTTATCGAAGC